>JAJPUD010010399.1:46864-62085 GCA_023553655.1 Myrmecobius fasciatus
TTATTTAAAATTTTTGCATCAATATTCATTAGGGAAATGGGTCTATAGTTTTCTTTCTCAGTTATCTCCCTACCTGGTTTAGCTATCACCATATCTGTATCATAGAAGGAATTTGGTAGTACACCTTCTTTCCCTATTTTTTCCAAATAGTTTATATAGTATTGGGATTAATTGTTCTTTTAATGTTTGGTAAAATTCACATGTAAATCCATCTGGCCCTGGAGATTTTTTCTTAGGGAGTTAATTAATAGCTTGTTCTATTTCTGTTTCCAAAATGGGGCTATTTAAATAATTTATTTCCTCTTCTGATAACCTAGGCAATCTATATTTTTGTAGATATTCCTCCATTTCATTTAGATTATCAAATTTATTGTCATAAAGTTGGGCAAAGAAACTCCTAATTATTACTCTAATTTCCTCTTCATTGGAGGAAAGTTCTCCCTTATCATTTTTGAGACTAACAATTTGATTTTCCTCTCTCCTTTTTCTAAACAAATTAACTAAAGGCTTATCTATTTTGTTGGTTTTTTCATAGAACCAACTCTTACTTTTATTTATTAATTCAATAGTTTTCTTATTTTCAATTTGATTGATCTCCCCTTTAATTTTCAGAATTTCCAATTTGGTATTTAATTGAGGGTTTTTAATTTGGTCTTTTTCTAGCTTTTTTAATTGTAAGCCCAGTTCATTAATCTTCTCTTTCTCTGTTTTATGCAAGTAAGCATCTAGAGATATAAAATTACCCCTTATAACCGCTTTAGCCGAGTCCCACAAATTTTGGTATGTTGTCTCATTGTTGTCATTCTCCTGGATGAAATTTTCGATTGTGTCTATAATTTGCTCTTTCACCCATTCGTTCTTCAGAATTAGATTATTTAATTTCCAAATAACTTGTGGCCTATTTTCTCCTGGCCTTATATTACATGTGAGTTTTATTGCATCATGATCAGAAAAGGATGCATTTACTATTTCTGCTTTTCTGCAATTGATTTTGAGGTTTTTATGCCCTAACGCATGATCAATTTTTGTATAAGTTCCATGAACCCCTGAGAGAAAAGTATACTCCCTTCTATCACCATTCAATTTCCTCCAGAGATCTATCATACCTAACTTTTCTAGCCTTTTGTTAACCTCCCTAACTTCTTTCTTATTTATTTTGGAATTTGATTTATCTAATTCTGAGAGAGCAAGGTTGAGATCTCCCACTAGTATAGTATTACTGTCTATTTCTCCTTGCATCTCTCTTAACTTCTCCTCTAGGAATTTGGATGCTATACCACTTGGTGCATATATGTTAAGTATTGATACTGCTTCATTGTCTATGGAACCCTTTAGTAAAATGTAGTTTCCTTCCTTATCTCTTTTAATTAGATCTATTTTTGTTTTTACTTGATCCGAGATAAGGATTGCTACCCCTGCCTTTCTTTGTTCACCTGAAGCATAGAAGATTCTGCTCGAGCCCTTTACCTTCACTCTGTATGTATCTCTAGGTTTTAGATGTGTTTCTTGTAAACAACATATTGTAGGATTCTGGCTTTTAATCCAGTCTGCTACCCGCTTCCGTTTTATGGGAGAGTTCATCCCATTCACATTCACAGTTAAAATAACTATATCTGTATTCCCTGCCATCTTATTTACCCAGAGTTATGATTTTCTCTTCCCTTTCCCCTCTCTCCCTTACCCTCTCCCCAGTACTTTATTTTTGATGACCACCTCCCACCAATAGTCCTCCCCCCTTTAGAATCCCTCCCTCCCCTTTATAACTTTCCCCTAATCCTTCTATTAGTTTATCTCTTTCCTTTCCTCCTTTCCCTCCCACCTTCCCACAAGGAGGGTCAGGCCTTTCCTTGAAGCCAAATGTGTCTGATATACTCTTGTAGACTCCAGTCTAATGAGAGTAACGTTTACACAATACTCATCGCCCTCCCTTCTGTCCCTCAATTATATTAGATCTTCTATGTCTCTTTATGAGATTTTGCCTTATTTTACCTCCTGTATTTTACTTTATTTTGCCTCCTTCCTCCCTTCTTTTTTTTTTCAGGATGGTATCCCTTCCCCCTCTAATTTCCTTTCCATTATTATCAAAAAAAAATCGAATTATACCCCCATTCTTTAAGGATACCTATAGTAGAAATATAGTTCTCAAGAGTTCTTTCCTTTTTATCTTTTTATGCTTCTCTTGAGTTCTGTATTTGGAGGCCAAATTTTTTGTTCAGATCTGGTCTTTTCATTAAAAATAGGTGAAATTCTCCTGTATCATTGAATGACCATCTTCTTCCCTGGACGATGATGCTCATTCTAGCTGGATAACTTATTCTTGGCTGTAATCCAAGTTCTTTTGCCTTTTGGAATATCTGATTCCAGGCCCTTTGATCCTTTAATGTGGAAGTTGACAGATCTTGTGTAATTCTAATAACAGTTCCTCGGTATTTGAACTGTTTCTTTCTAGCTGCTTGCAATATCCTTTCCTTGGTGCGATAGTCCTGAAATTTGGCCACGATATTCCTTGGGGTTTTAATTTTGGGGTCTCTTTCAGGAGGTGACCGGTGAATTCTTTCAATGCCAATTTTGCCTTCTGATTCTAAAACATCAGGGCAATTCTCTTTCATGATTTCTTGGAAGATAGCATCCAGGTTCTTTTTTTCATCATGGCTTTCAGGGAGTCCGAGAATCCTTAGATTGTCTCTCCTGGATCTGTTTTCCAAGTCAGTTGTTTTTCCTAGGAGATATTTCATATTTTCTTCTATTTTTTTTTCATTTTTTTGTTTTTGTTTGACTGATTCTTGAGGTCTTATTGGGTCATTTACTTCTATTTGTTCAATTTTAATTTTTAAATTATTATTTCCTTCAGTTATCTTTTTTAGCTCCTTTTGTAGCTAGCCAATTGAATTTCTTGATTCAATGCATTGTTTTTCCATTTTGCCAATTTTATTTTTCAATGAATTATTGTCTTTTTCCAATTCACCAATTTTGTTTTTCAGTGAATTGTTGTCTTTTTTCAATTCACCAATTTTGTTTTTCAGTTAATTGTTGTTTTTTTTCTAATTCGCCATTTTTATTTTCCAGTGAATTGGTGATTTTTTCCAATTCACCATTTTTATTTTCCAGTGAATTGGTGATTTTTTCCAATTCATCAATTTTGTTTTTCATTGAATTGTTGTGTTTTTCCAATTCATCTGTCCTGTTTTCCAGTTTTTGATATCTCTGTTGCCCTGATCTCAATTTATTTCCCCATTCTTCTTCTAAATCTCTTTTGAGATTCTTTATGCAATCTTCCAGGCAAGCCTTCTCAAAGGGAGACTAGCATCCGCCTTTGTGGCTTCATCTGGGATTGTTTTCAGAGTCTCAGGATCTGGACACTTCTCTATTTTCTCTCTGTAGAATCTGTCTATGGTGAGAGCTCTCTTCTGCTTCCTACTCATGGTTTTCAACTGAGGTATCAGTCACCAGCAGGGAGTACTACTGCAGTTTCAATTTGCCCTGGGGCAGTTTGCCGAGTTGACTTCTGGTAAGGGGCTGGTCGGCTAGATCCGCACTAGGACCATGTTTTTGGCTGCTCTCAATCCACCCTTTACCAAAGGCAGACCTGCCAAAGTGCCTGCCACAAGCAGAGCAAAGTGACCCAGGCATCTCCCAGGGGCTTCCTGGGTGCCTAAAATTAGCCTCTGTAGCAGCCCAACTTTCGCCCCGGTGCACTGGCGTCTGATGGCAGCCAGCGGCCGATTTCCCTTGAGACTAATCTTCGGAGTTTTTTCAAGGTAGATTGTTGATAGAAGTGCATTGTAGTCCAAGTGTTTGGTGGAGCCCTCAGTCCAGAACCAGTTCCGAGGCTCAATTTGTCTGGGTCTGAGGGAAGATCTCAGGAGTTCACAGACAATGCTGTCTGAAGTTTGCCATCTTGGCTCCGCCCCCTGTTTTGCAAATATTAAAGTGCTGTTACTAATATAATATTGTATTGAGTAAACAGTGATAGTTATTGGGAATCAGTTATTAGAAATGGGAAGTATTATGTAAGGATCTAGGAAATAACTAGATCTATCAAATCCAAAACCCCCTCAAAGCAAAGAAGTTCTGGATTAAATGAAACAATTTCAGGAATACACAATCATTTGCTAAATTGATATAACAAAAACCCAAACCAAGTTATAAAGCACTGAAGTACAAGGTATACAAAAATAAGCTGAAGTAGGACCAGAAACGCAATGAAAAAGGAGAAAAGAGGCTGTAGATCTAAATGGTTTTTGCCTGTACTGAGAACTTTTTTGTAGATGTTGATTCCAAGTGTCTTTTTGCTTCTTTTTTCTTCAAAAAATTCTTGCAATTTGCAGTAGATATGTCAAAAATCTACATGTATTTATGTAGTTTTCAAGTTGCTTCAAATTCATATTGCCTTTAATTCTTTATGGAAAATGGGACACATATTATTTTGTTTATATAGAAATGTAGAGCCATTCTTTCTTGCAGGATTCACCTCTGATACTAAGCTATATCATTCTGGGTAAGTCAGTTAACCCCAAGTTCCCAGTCTAAGAAAATCTCAGATAGATCTGCTTCGGTGTGAACAATAAACATCAATATTTCAAAAGACCCATCATTATATTTCATTAATATTTTCTTTTCCTTAAATGGTCTAAATGAGTATACTTGATAGTCAATTTTATGGTGATGAAACTCCTGGTTTAGCTAGCTGTATCATAGGAGAAATGGAGTTTGCAATTATCTATGCTTAAAGCTTCTCCAACTTATTAGAATTTGCCAGGATTTTTGCACTTTTAGCAGAGCCCTGGAGTGGCAATGGTCTCCTCTAAGTCATGATCAAGCATTGAGCTACAAGGATTAAAAACAAACAAACAAACAAATGAATGAATAAATAACTTTAAAAATGAATGAATAAGTGAATGAATGGGTAGATAGATGATGGATGGATGGATCAATGGATGGATAGATGATAGGTGAGTGAATAAATAAATGTGTTCATGTAGATAGAGTAATAAAATATATAATACATAAATATATATGTGTTTGTACACTAAATATATATGTATATTTATACACATATGTGCACAATCACACTTCAAGGCTGAAATTTCATACTACTCAATACCATATATACACATATAAACACACATATTTGTATGCATATATATATACTAATTTATGTATTTAAATTTACCACTTAATTAAAAATAAAATGGTCATTTAGCATACAATGATATCTTGAATCTATTTGGCTTCTGGCATATTTTTCAGGTAATGTTATCAAGTTTCAAAATGTTTTAATCATGTAATGCCCTTCATACTTTGACCATTTGAAATGGCTGTGTTTTTGAATGTCCCCAAACATAATTTATGTCAAGTTTCAGAAGATTATCTTTCTTGTTTGACCATCTGTGCCACTTGCAGCATCTAGGTATCAAGTCTTACAGCATCTGCTCATGATTTAGTGAGCCTGCATTGTTGATTCCCAGAGCCCTTGCTAAGTTGGACTTCAAACATTCTTCTATTTTCATTATCATTAGTCTTTTCACTATTTGCTTAGTATTTTGTTCAGCTATTTATATTATTTCTGTGAAATATTAGGGATAACTATGCTACTAATTCTCTGAATTTACTATAAAGAATCAATTCTTCAGGTACCACAGTGGATAAAGGTCTGGATTTAAGAATAGGACAATTTCAATCCTGCCTCACACATTTTCCAGCAGTTTGATCCTAAACCAGCCGTTTAACTTTTCTGCACCTCAGTTTCCTCATCTGTAAAATGAGAAGACTGAATTCAATGGTTTCTCAGATTCGTTCAGTTCTAAATCCGCTGGATATACCTGGGTATATGTATGTGAATACACACATTCATATATATATATGTGTATGTATATATATATATATATATATACATATATGTATACATATACACATATACAGAGATGGAGAAAGATAGGGAGACAGAGAAAGATGCACACACACACACAGAATAATATATTACTACATGAATATATGTGTGTGTGTATGACTGACAGAAGCAAACTATAAATATAATATTATTGCATATACACTGAGTAGTGACACTAAACAATATATAGACAGTAACATTTGTTTCTAAACATGAAACTTAAGGCCAAATGCAGAGACACATAAGATAGACAGACAGACAGATGGATGGATGGATGGGCAAATAAATAGATAAACAAAATAATCATAAAGATAATTCAGTAATCAAGTTTTCAAATATTCTGTCATGAATTCTAATTTTAATTATTATCATTATATCATAATAAGTAGCAACAAAAAAAAGTTGTTTATATTGCCCGAATTACTGAAGAAATTTCATTCTGAGAGTCTGAGCAATAGGGGAAAGTAACGAACTTAAAAAACAACAATAAATTTATGATCATGAGAGTGACATATATGTGAGGAGAAAAGCTGGCATTACTCTACTGTATTTAATAAATCCTTCCACATAAAGGGAATTCTAGAATCAGAATTCTTCCCCTTTGATCAGAATGCCATTTTATTTTTCAGATTATACACTAACTGTCAATCACATAAGTGCCTTGGAGATACCTGACTTTTCAAGGTGCTTATTACATAAATTAATCATTGTTGAGACAATTGTGTTTTTCTTGGAAGAAAAGTCAAGATCTATGTCTTTAGGTGGGAAGTTAATATTCACAGTCATTTTGTAAAATTCAAGGAGTGGTTTACTGAAAATATATTTGGAAAAAATAAAAAGAAGGCATATAAAACTAATTTCAATATCCAATACAATAGCAAACATAAATTAAATATTTAGTATGAGCTAGGCTATGTATTTTGTTGTAACCCAGTTTATCTTCCATATAGTCAAATAGCTCATTCTTGCACCTATTACCTCATATAACCAGAAGTCACAGAACCTTTACTGAATTCATTCCAGAATTCACATAGGTATGTGCTATATATCCTGAGCATAGGAATGTATTTTTAAGTATGTACCTGTATATCTGCTCTGAGACCATGTATTTTTATAAAGAATTACAGTAATAACTCTGACATGTTCTTACTCCAAAGCAAGCTAGAATTTATTATAGTAGATAACAAATATTTGTGAGATTAAGATAATATATTTAATGTCACATCACTTTACATTTTATTTGACTCACAACTTCCCTTCATATATTTGTGTATGGGTGTGTGGTAAAGACACATTTATATGTATATATGTATGCATGCATGAATGTATGTATATGTTTCACCTTTTACTCTCCTAGTGAAAGATCATATTTTCTCCAAACTTTGTATATATCTGTAGTAGATAGAACAGTGATCTCTGCCAATGAGGATAAGGGATGGATCTGTGGTTTTTATTGGGGCAAGGACCTTGTGAGTAAGGAAAATCTCTATTGATGCAGGTCAGTCTTTCTTTGCAACATGTAGTCTTATAGAGCCGTCTGCAGGAGCAGTGCTCAAATATTTTGATCCTAGGATCCCTTCACACTCTTAAAAATTCTTGAGGATCTCAAAGAGCTTTTGTTTATATGGGTTTTATCATTTGACATTTTCCATATTAAAAAATGAAAATGTCTTTGTTTATTAAGAAAATAATTTTTACCTCATAGGTCCCCTGAAATAACTTGGAGTCCCTGACGTATTCTTGAACAATACTTTGAGAATCATTGGTCTGTACTAGAGTACTGAATTACCCAAAATGACACAGAGAAGCTGCATTTGAATCTAGATCTTTATGGCTTTATCTATTATATCACAGAAATGATCATACTATGTAGATACTTAATAAGTATGTTAGATAAAGGTAATATATTTAATATCACATCATTTTTTAAAATTTTCTCACAATTTCCCTTCACATAATATACATTATGACCAAACATTCTGGCTGTTTCTCAAATTTGTGACCCTCGACTCTTACTTCAGGGGTTTGTCTTTGTCTTGCATTCCCAGGAATGCCCATAGAAACACAACCATGTATGTCTGTATATCTACATTTACACATTAATATTATTTTATATTATGTGTTACATCAACTTATAAAACTATCATATAAACTATGTGATTATAGTATAAATAAAATATAAGCCATAAATATTTTAATTTATTAAATATTTGTATCAATTATAATTGTTTAAAATAACATATAAACATCATAATGCAAAATAATAAGAAAGTGTTTTAGAGATATACTAACAAAGTGTTTAATAAAATGTGTGGCAAAACAAGATCTTTTCAATTTGACTGAAGTGAGGAGAAAGAAAGTCTATGAAGGAAGTGGCATTTGAGCTGGACATTAAAGAAAAACATTTCAATAGACTGAGGGGAAAGGGGACATTCATTTCTTTTCTGGAGAGCTGAACTCAGAAGAGGTCTGTATTCTGTGTTTAAGTCTGGAAGCATGTAGCTACACCCATTGGAATTGCATTATATGTAGTTTCAGACCTATTTATCAAAGCTTGTTTCCCACATAACATGTTTTATTATGGATATTTTCTGAGCTTCATATTGAAGGCTATTATCTTGGATCAAATAAGGTCAGAACTATGCCATAATGCATGGCTGTGCTAATTTTCTCAGAAGCAAATTTTGAAAATAAATTTGTATTTTTCATAGTTGTTATGGTTTCAATTTAAGGTGTTTTTTTTTTTGTTTGTTTGTTTGTTTGTTTGTTTGTTGAAGAAATTGAAGAGTAGAAGGAGAATAGTCACAGGAAGCAGAAAACACACTCCCCCCCCCGCCCCGAGGCAATTGAGGTTAAGTGACTTGCCCAGGGTCACACAGATAGGAAGTGTTAAGTGTCTGAGATCATGTTTGAACTCAAGTCCTCCTGACTTCAAGGCTGATGCTCTATCCACTGCGCCACCTGGCTGCCCTGGAAAACACACTCTTGTCATGAATTTGAGGAATTATTTTCTTTGATACAGGCTTCCCTTTGCCAGGGGCTATTTATGGAAACCATGCCTGAAGAAGTTTATTTTAGAGCTGTAGGGATGAGTGATGTTCCTTGTATTTTTAAAAGGTCAGGAGACTGACAATTTTCAGTTTATTATTTGCAAGTTTTCAAAGCAAGGTCTAAATTGAGGAGACCAGATCAAATTTGCATTATATAAAAATAGGCATGCCCATATAGAAAATGCAGGATTTTGAAACTAAACAATTGAATTATGCCTTAGATGCAGACTGGTCTAGGCAGACTCCAAGGGGTAGGTAGATAGGAAGCTGTTTGCAAACTTACCCTTTCTTCAACCTCATTTATAGTATAATCTTAGTTTTGAAAAGGTTGGAAATCCCCATCTGTTTACATCAAAGGAATCTGAGAGGAGCAAGATTCTTTTCCCTGGGTAAAATGGACTTCTTTTTCTCAGTAGGGGTACCACCCTACTATGGCTGTTACACCTCCACATTTGCCCCTGGGACAAACATAGACGGTAACCACATGGATGAAAAGGGCAGATTAGGGCAGGATTGAAATAGAAACATTGAGAACTAAAGATTGCTAGATACCTTTCTCTCCCAAAAGGAAGGAAAAAAGGAAGAAAAGAAGGAAATTGTGTTTTGTTTTGTTGTGTTTTTTGCTATATCTGCTATGTCTATATGTATCTCTCTGTGTGTCTAGTATATGTGTGTCGCTTTTATGAGATCATAGATTTAGAAATAAAAGGATTCATTCCAACCCCATAATTTTATAGATAAAAAATATGAGAGAGAAGATAGATATATTTTTGCAGATAGTGTCTGAAAAAGTTTTAATCCAGAATTTTCTAACTCTCAGTCCAGTGCCCTATTCTTCATGCTACACTACCTCTGAAAACTCATGAATGTAGTTCCCTGAGGATGGCGATCATGTCTATGGAAGGCTTAAAAGGAACACTGAATTCTGGAGTTTTTTTAAGTCAATTTTTAGTCCTGTCCAACTCTCCATGATCCCATTTGGGATTTTCTTCCCAAAGATGCTGGATTGGTTTTCATTTTCTTCTCCAATTCATTTTACAGATGAAGAACAATGGCAAACAGGGTTAAGTGACTTATATAGGGTCATAAAGGGTCTACTTAGCAATATATAGATCCTGATTCTACAGAAATCTTCTGGGACAAGTGAATTATAACTAGTTATCCCTCCAGAAGTGGTTTGATGTTATCCCATTAATAGCATTATTGAAAAATATTAGCACATTGGTCTAGAAATTCTGGAAAGCAATTTAAAATATTATGCTAAGGAGTTTAACCAAGCCATTGCACTGCTAGACATATTTTATGAGAAGGTTACTGATAAAAATAAGGATCTCTTATAGACCAAAGTATGCCTAAATAATTTTTAGCAGCATAAAATCAAAAGCAAAACAGGTGCCTATCATTCCTGGAAAAATTTAACAAATCATAGTATATCAATGCAATAGAACATTAACTATAAGAAATGATAAAAGGACTCATAGAAAGAAAGCTGGCTTTAGAATTTGAGCTTGGACAAGTCACTTAAATCCCTTGTGCCTTGGGTTCCTCATATTTAAAATGAAGGTACTGAACTAGTTAGCCTCTGAAGTCCTTTATGGCTCTATAACTATGTAAGTAAAACCAGAAAATTATATGCACAATGTAAGTGAAAGAACACTAAAATGAAATAAAACACTATGAAATGAGAGTGGTCAATATTGGCTCTGGAGAAAAGTTAAGAAACTATACCACCCTCCCTTTATTAAGAACTAGAGGATAGACAAAAGGAAGAGTATGTATATTGTCAGAAATCATCTATGTCTTGCTTACTCTTGCTGGATTTCTTCTCTCTTCACCATCATCTATCTTTGGTGAATTCTTTGCTACAAGAGAAGGTTCATTTGGGAGGGAGAGTGAAATATTTGGACATTGAGGTGGTTTAAAAAAATATTGACAGAAAAAAAAATATATATATATACAATTTAAATGAGGAGCTCTTGAAAAAAGAATTTCCTTTTCTCAGTGAGAGGGAATTAAGAACTCAAAAAGCTATAGTGGAAAAAAAGTTTTTTGTAAACTAAGTCTACCAAAATTTGAGTTGTTATTATTACAGAATAACAAATAAGCAGAAACTTTTGCCCTGTTAATCCCCCTGAGGGCAGACTAGGGGCCTTCAGGATAATTCCAAGCCTGTTCTAGTCAAAGAACCTCCAATCATCTCATGATATCATTTTCTAACTAATTTCTCCCACCACAATTCATTATGCTGATGTTTCATTCAAAACCACAATAAAGGAATTACTCCAAACATCTTTTTTGAAAAATGAGGCAGAAGGAGCTCAAGTAGCTTGGGCAGATCATCTGCTTAGTGAGAGGCCCCATGGTGACTAGAAACATTATTTCTTCCCTTGTCCTATAATGCCTTTTCTCCTAGACTGTTTCCACTTCTTTCATGTAAATATGCATTTAAGGAAGTTATTTTATCCTTATTTTAGAAAATGTAGCCATTTATCAGTCATTAAGAATGTACTAAGTAACAAGGATGTGCTAGGCATTGTGCTAGGCAATGGAGATTCAAGGCCAAAGAAAATAAGATCATTTTTAGATGTGTTTAATTCTATTAGATAGAGGTTCATCCATTTTGTACAAGTACATGTTAAAGTTTAGATGGACCCTGAGTATCTGAAAGGCAATTTTGTACAAGACTGATTAAATTTGTTCTGTTTGACTCTAGAGAGCAAAACTAGAAGTAATGGATAGAAGTTGCAAAGGATAAAACTTAGATTTGACTTTTTTAAAGAGGAAAAAAACTTCCAAAAAACAAAACAAACAAACAAAAAAAACTTCTTAGCAATTAAAGCGATTTGTCTCCTCTGATAGAGTGCTGTACTTAAAACCAGTTCTAATCTAGCATAAGATATAAACCGTATAAAAGATTTTCCCATGACATTACCACTGACCTCAAAATATGAGCCCACCCCATTGATGTTTAGATATATTTTATTGTCTGGAATCCAAGTACCATTGTACTACTGTGAATCTCAGATAATCCAAACTTCTTTTAATTACATTTCTACTCTGAATTTCCTGAAAAGACAATAGAGTAAGGTCTCCCCCTATAGTTTTCAAAAATAAAAACTAGAGTGTGGAGAGGAAATATGGAAATCTCTAACTATAGAGCTTTACCATTACCTTCCCCAACCCCCACCCTCACCTAAGCACTGTTTGCTACAACCACACACTTGGCTGCCTGTCTATACTGATTCTGCTGGAGACTAACCAGTTTCAGATGGGGAACAAATGGAAGGAGATGTCAAGGCATGACCACTTAAAAATTATGGATTAAATTTCCAGAGTAGAAGGTAAAGATGAGTTTCCCTTTTAAGGGATCCTGGCTTCTTTTTGCTTTGCTGGGGTATACGTACCATTGAGTTTATTTATGGTCATCCTGAGAAGTATCTTCCATATGGAAAATAATTGTTTGATGAAAATGAGAGATGAAAATGACTGCAAAACCATGCATTCCTCTTTGTTGTGTAAATAAACATTCTTCTCCATCTCAACTGTTTGTCATTAAAAAAACAAGCCCTTTACTTAATACCAACTTTTTCCCCTGCATCCCACATAGACTAGCTATTGGTTTGTTAGCTTCTTTGGGTGTGTCTCCCTCACTCTCTGTCTTTACCCATCTCTGTCTCTCTCTCTCCTTCTTGCCATCCCCTCTTTTGTTCCCTTTCCATTACTGTACATGACATCACAAGTACTAAATTAAGAAGATGTGGTGATAGAGCACATTGCTGAAGCTCAAAAATTTTGGCATAATAAATTATTTCTCTTCCTTCATTTGGGATCCTTGTCTTCCATTTGGGTGTTGGCTGGAGAAACATGCGTGTAAACGGGCAGATGATTAAGAAAATTCACATTACACTACAAGTTAGCAACTGTGCTAAAATATAACACAGCTGTGGAACAAGGTAAACACATGTATTCACTGCCCACAATAACCAAACCCGTTTGAACTCATTAGAAACAGCTCTGCCACTATCCAGCAGCTTATTATCAGGCTTTTATGGCCCCATTGTATAATAAAGTTGGATGCAGGCTAGCTGCAGCTGGAAATCCAAAGCAGCTTAGAATCAAACACAATTCAGATAATAGCAGATTGAGAAACAAAACCCTCTTAGTAGTTTACCAAGCCTCCCTATTTGTGTTTTCATTCAAAATATCAGGAGTGTTCTTGATATGATGGTTCCTTCATCAGTTTTCAGTGATGGAAGGCAAGTGAATACCATGCCAGGATCTTCTCATACAAATGATCTTCTCATACAAACATCAATGATACATTGCTCTATTATATTAAATATTATATCCTGATTTTTAAATGGCTATCTTTGTTTATCTTCTTCTCTGTTCCACAAACATAACATGCTTATTTTTGCCTCTATATTTTGTAAATATTTTCTTCACTGTTATTTTCCATGACTCATATCTCATTTTCTTTCTGAAGCCTTTCCTGACTGTTCTGGTCATTATTGGTCATTCTTCTGAATGTGGCAGCACACAAGAGACTATACCTGGCCCTCAAGTTTATTCCTGTGTTATCATTAAACCACTGAGTCATGTCCAACTCTACATAACTGCATGGACTTTATCCATGGGGTTTTCTTGGCAAAGAATTGGAGTGTTTTGCTGTTTCCTTCTCTGTTATGTTTCCAATTCACAGATGAGGAAGTGAGACAAATAGGGGTAAAGTGGCTTAACCAGGGTCAAACACTTAGTGTCTGAGGTCAGACTTGAACTCAGATCTTCCTGGCTCTAGTCCTAATACTTTATCCACTGTACCAACTAATTTTCAAGCGTATCCCTATTCTCACCTACTCAAATGTTGAATATCTTTCTAAGCCCAGGTTTAAATTATAGCTTCCATAAAACTCTCCTACATTATTCAGACCTCCTTGATCTCTTCTTCCTTCTTAGGTTTCTAAAACATTTGCTACTTGGACACTCATTTAGTGCTCATATATACTGATTTTATGATTATAAACATAAATATTTTTAAGTTTATATACCTAATTTAAGCTCTAAGAGTTTTCTAAATTCTCCTCATCATGAACCCCTTTATCAATCTGGAGAAATTTCTGAACCCCTTCTTATAATCATCATTAATTAAATTAAATATAAAAAATAAATATTTAATTAAGGAATTGAACATGTATGTAATTAAGAAAGGAAAGAAGGAAGAAAAGAAAAAAAAAAGAACGAGGGAGGAAAATGTAATAAAATGCAATTACAAAAGAAAACAATTATACAGAAATATAGTTATCAAAATATTTTTTCTAAGTTCATGCATTCTTGCTTAAGAGCCTCTGAATTCTAAGACCTCAGGGAAATGATATCATTTATATTCACATGCATATGTATATGTGTTTATGTGTATATATGTACGTATACATTCACACATATACAGATATATGTATATATATGTATATATATATATACACACACACACATATATATACCCACAGATTTGCGTGTGTGTGTGTATGTATGTGTGTGTCTGTGTGTAGAGAGAGAGAGAGCTATGAATAGATATGCCAAAATTTCCTGGCACAGTGAAAAACATAATAGGTCTTTAAGACTGGAATTTGAATTAATTGATAGTTTACAGCCTTTTGAGTCTATCTGAATTATTCTATGTAAAAATGATAGTTAAGTTTAGATCTTTTTGAGAGCTGTTGATCTACCTTGATGACTTAGATATTCTGACAGCTTTCAGAACCTGCCATTGACTGGAGAAGGTCTGGCCAATAATGTGTGGAGAAGGAAAAAAAAAAACAACAACAACAACCTCCTGTGTCATGTCTCTCAGGATTGGACTACAGCCAAGGAAGGGAGGGGACAATCTACCTCCCCATGCCCAAATGGTGATAAAAAAATGTTACTCTTGCTCCAATCTACAGGAGCTTAATAGGTTGGTTAGCTGAGTAGTATGACCACATAAGATTTTGATTTTGAATCTTTTAATCATCTACTTTAAATACCTTCACTCTTTCTCTGCCTGAATCTATTTCCCAATATCTAGTATGCTCCCACCTCTGCCCTCTCCATTCTTGTGATGCTAAACTTTTGGTTTCCATAGAGTAAACAATTTTTTTCCAGCTTTAGGTCTTGAATCTGTCATTATCATTCTCTTCAAACTTGCCCCCATCATGTCCCATTCAGAACTGCCTTTCCCTTCCCCTGTATACTTTTGAATACTTGTTCCTAGATAAAACTTTTTTTTTCTTTTTTTTTTCTTTTTT
>JAJPUD010010400.1:47922-62655 GCA_023553655.1 Myrmecobius fasciatus
TTTAATTTCATCATCTGAAAATTGTCTGTTCATATCCCTTGACCACTTATCTATTGAAGAGTGGCTTGAATTCTTATATATATGAGACAATTCTCTATATATTTTAGAGATGAGACCTTTATCAGAACCATTAAATGTAAAGATGATTTCCCAATTTGATGCTTCCCTCCCTTGTCTGCATTTGTTTTGTTTGTACAAAAACGTTTAAACTTAATATAATCAAAATTATCCATCTGGTGTTCAATTAGGAGTTCCAGGTCTTCTTTGGACATAAATTTATTCCATCTCCACAGGTCTGAGAGATAAACTATATTACATTCCTCTAACTTGCTTACAAAGTTCCTCTTTATATCTAGATTATGAACCCATTTAGATCTTATCTTGGTATGTGGTGTTAGGTATGAGTCAAGCCCTAATGAAATAGGAATTGTATTCTTTGTATTTATATTCCTAATTAACTAACAGTATCTGCCTGCCACATTGTAATTGTTGGTCAAGTGTTTAATTGATAGGGATATGAGGAGGAAAAATAATTAGAAGAATCAGGTATTAGATGGTACATTCTTTGAGCTTTTAGGAATTCTGAGAAGTAGAGATGAGTAGGGAGAACATTCTCTATTTGTTACCTGGAGAACAAATCTCCAAAGCATTTATGTGGAAGGGGGTATGCTTTATTTAAAGGACCTCCAAAAAGGCCAACTGGTCTCTAAGATCAAGGGTGCAAAGGGGAGTGATGTAATGTAAAATAATAAGGCTTCAAATGCTATTGTATTTTTTCCTATGATTAATAAAGAGCCTCTGGAGAGAGGACCGTGGTTAGCTTGGTTTTTAGGAAGATTATTTGCATAACTAATAATAATTTAATTTCTAATTTTTACTTATTTTTGTGGTGTGGCAAAAAAAAAAAAATCTAATGTCTGCTTTAAGTGCTGATGTAAGGGTTTTCTATGGAGCTTTTTTTTTGTGACTGATGGTGACTGTGAGCTGACTTTTCAGCCTGTATTTCTTTAGACCTAGTTTAATGTCATAGCATGTGTTAATTCAAAAAAATTGAAATTGTCCATGATTGTAGAGGAGACAAACTGTCTAAGAAATTTCCATTTCTGAGACTTGTAAAGCTCCAGTTAAGGTCATTTTGGGAACTTTTATTAAGTACTGGGCATGGTCAAAGTATGTGTATCCAGAATGCCAACATGCACTTAACAACTTTGGAAGCTAGTTTTGGAGTGTTGCTATGTAAACCATTTTTTCATTGTTGGCTTAATATTTCTTTTTTCGTTTTTATCACCAGGGATGGGTGTGAAATTTGCCTGAAATTTCATTACCCTCAGAGGGACTGATTTAGAAACCTCAGGATAGTTTTTGACCTGATTTTTGCTGCTAGGCTAAATAGACCAGACTTCCTGGAATAGTTTCAGTATAAAGTGGTAACCCTTCGGCTGGAACCAACCCAGATTCTGGGGAAGGCAGGTAGTAAAGGCCTCAATCAAGATCTAAATGATTTCATGTCTTTTTGTTTGGATAATACATTTGGTTCTCTAATGCAATTAAATTCAACAATTTGTTAAATGCCTGCTATGTACCAGGTAGTGTACTAGTTTCCCTAATGTCTAGCATAATGATCTGCTCTTAGTATATCCTTAATAAATGTCTAACTTTCATGGTAAAATTTAGAAACTGCATATGACACTTAAAAATATAAATCCAATTTTCAACAAAATATCTCCAGGAAGCTCAAGAACCTCAGTTTGGGGGTGGGATCAAAGAAATCTTGTTTTAATATTGTAGAGGCTGGAGATTCAATTTTGAATGAAAGAAGCTAAAATTCCACTTTGCTATTTACTGTCTCCATCATTACAAAGCCTCTCTGGCACTCAGTTTCCTCATTTGTAAAAATGTATAGTTGGACTATACATGAGTAATTTGCCTTCTTTTAGCCTTAAATCTGTAATCCTTTGATCCAAAAAGTAGCATCTCTACCACTGGAAAGCATATAGCAAGGACCATAATTTTCAAAACTAAATTCATGAAATTTAGGTCCTGGGGTGAATAGGAATGATTCCCTGGAGGCAGAAAAATATGGCTTCACTATTGTTTTGTTTTGAGGAAATAGTTCCATACTATTTCCTCAAAAATAGTTCCAACTAAAAAGCAAGAACTGTGAGTATTTGTTTTATGTAGTAGCTGTGGATGTTAATCTGTCATGGTGCTGAAAGAAAGATAGGGTAAAATAAGGATTAAAATGATTTTAAATGACTGACTTTATTTTTAAGTGGAAAATTACAGTATGATTGGCTTGACATTTAGTTCTAGGATGCTATTGGTAGTTCTTTAGTGGTGATCATCAAGCTTAGGTAATCTCCATTTCGGGTTTTGAAAGCTTTTAAGCTTAGGTGTCAAGTTCTTCAGACTTTCTGGCATTTCTCATCGGAGTACATTAAAAGAGTAGTTTTTCATCTTCGGATTATTTTCCATTAATAGTATTTATAATAAAGCTTTATATTCAAAGTTAAATGTAAAGTAGTGAACTGATTATAATTAGGATGGAGAATCAAGTTTTGGCTTACTAGTGTGAATTTGAAAGTTGGTTGTATCTTCAAATAATTTTCTTTTAGGGCTTATTTTTTTTTATTCTTTTCACCTGTGACCTGATTAAGATTTATAGGATAAAAAGCAGCCTATCTGCAAATGGCCTTTCTTAGATACAAATTGATAGATAGGAAATTTTTTTGCCCAAGTTCAGAATATGAATATGTAATTTTTCAAAAATCAATCATTAATATAGTTATTGTATTTGGAAAGTAGTATTTTAAATAATGTTAAATGTATGCTTATTTCATAGGATTTTAAAAGAAAGTCAACTTAAGAGTTGTTGATTTAATAAAGCAATATCATTTTATGTTTAATAACTTGCTGATAAATTAGAGGACAAGTGTGGAATAGTGTATGATGAATGTAAGAATAAGAGATGACACAATCTAGGCTGTGGTTTCCTCATCTCAGAGGTGAGCATTTTAGTAGATGATCTCTAAGGATTCTTATAGTGAGAAATCATTGATGATGATAACTCAACTTGAAATTTTTTCAAAAATAAAGGAAATAGAAAGGAAGAAGGTATTATTTCAAAAATATATATTTTTTGTTCTTTTCATTTCTCTAAGAAACCATTTCCTAGGCTTCTCACACATCAACCATATAGAGTAGTTTTTTTTGTTTTTATTTTTCAAAAAAGAAATTTTGGGGAAGGGAGCTTTTGGGGCCTCATAAGGATCAGTTTATTTTCTGATTTATAATTATATGAGTCATTCTTGGAGTGCTTGTAATTGAGATGTATTTTTAACCAGACTTCAGTCAATCAGCAAATATTTATGAAGTGCCTATTATGTGCCATAAGTACAGGATAGAAATGAAACAGTCCCTGCTTTGAAGAAGCTTACATTCTATCAGCGAAAACAACATCTAAATATACAAAATATTTATATTTATTTTGGCAGGAGGACACTAGTAGCTGGTAGTAGAAATCAGGAAAAACTAACTGAATATGTCCCTTAAATAGGCATTTCATGGAAACAAGGAATCCCCAGAGGCAGAGTGGTATCTTTGTATCGGTTTCTTAGCATATTCTTTTTTAAAAAAATTCTTTATATTTACTCATGTTAGTTTCATCATAATAATTTCTGAATTTGTCTCACCCTTGTTCTAGAATACAGGTTTCTTTAGAACAAGAGCTGTTGTTTCATGTTTGTATAATCAGCCTCAAGAATTGCACCTTAACCAGAGTGATTACAAAATCACTCAGCAACACCTAATCCAATCCTTACAGGAAAGGAAAATCACCACTACAACCTATTCCACAAGTAGTAATCCAGCAGAAGTTGGTGACCATTTGTCAGGCAATTATTTAATTAAACACTTATTAACTTTGCTTTATTTTGACCTGAATCTTCATCTGAGTAGTTCCTGACTCTCTGGAGAATAATGTCTCTTCTATATTTTCATGATTAATTATAAAAAATTAGAAGGCCATAGCTGCTTTCTTTAAAACTAAATTTGGAGCATGGAATTGAATCTTAGTCTTTTGTTAGACTTTTTAAAAATAATAGTTCACACTAACAAATATAATGATGAAAATCTCTTTGAGACATCAATCACAGTTTTATGGCTATGCTCCAATTTTATTTTCAGGAGGGTTTTGATGGGTCAAATAGAAAGGGAAACAACTGATGTTAGGATGTTAGAACTATGTAGTGAATAGACTATCTTGGTTAGAACAAAGCATGTGTATAAGAGAAGAGTGGGGACTAAAGTTAGAAAGATAGGCTTATTCTAAATGGTAGGAGACCTTGAATATTAGACTGTTTAGACTTAATGATATCTAAGAGTCACTGAAAAGTATTTAAGAGTATTTTGTTTGTAGTAATTTGTATTAACAAGTTGATGGGGAAAGTGAGTAATTTATTTTCTGAATTGTTATCCACTGTTTCTGAAGATCTTATGTCACTGTGCAATAAGTGTGATAAAACGGTTGAATTTGACTTTATAATCTATAAGCAAAGCCTATACTACCTATGGACTAGGGACTGGGCTAGAAAACACAAAAGACCTAGCCTTAAAGAACTTACATTCTGTTAGGGGAGACAACTCTTTTTATATTAGTAGATGCAAACACAATATAGAATAATTTTAAAAGTTAAGACACTTGCAGTTGCAAAGAGGAAGCTTTTTGGAGAAGGTTGTCTTTGTGGTGAATTTTGAGAGAAGTCAGAGATTCTGAGATCTGGATCATTTTGTCTGCATGAAGTACTGCTTTAAAAGCTGAGAGATGCTAAATGAAATCTGTGGAAGTAAAATTTTACTAGAAGATAGAATTTATAAATGAGAATAATGTATGATAAGCCAGAAAATGTTGGTTGGGATCAGGCTGTAATGGATTTTTGAGTGACAAACTAGAGTTTATATTTAACTCTATTATAATAGGAGCACCAGTGGAGTTTGAGTTAGGGGAATGATATAATTAGATGTTGTTCACTTTTGGATACTTTTTTTGTTAGTTTTTAGGAGGATGAATTGTAGAGGGAGGAGAATTGAGGCACGAAGGCCAATTCAATAGTTGGGGTGATAAGGGGTATGTTGGTTAACTATGTTGGTGGCCCTCAAGGAGGGGATTGAAGGGGAAAATGTTATGGAGGTGGAGAGGATGCTCGGCAACTGATTGGAATATGTGACATGAGTGAGTGTGGAAAAGGAGGGACATATATTTTATTGAGAATTGGAATAAGCTTTATCCTAAGTCATTTTGCCCTTTTCTCTCATGCTTTCCTGTTAAGATAAATTTGTGCACTCAAATGTGTTTGTATGTGTATGTATCTATCTATCCATCCATCCATCCTTCCTCTCCTTGAACCAATTTAGATGAGAGAGAGGTTCAGGCAAGTTATATTGGAATACAGCACCTATGCAGGAATGGAATAGAACCCCAAGTCCACACTTAGTCATAGTTTAAAAGATGAATCTATTCATAGTTATCAATGAGTCAATTTCCTTTATAGTAAGTAAGCATTTATGGAACTTAATGTTATTTAGAGATGGCTTTTTCTTCCTAGAAACAGTGCATAGTTTTCTTTTCCCTTTAAAAAAAATCTTGATTTTGCCATTTTGAAGTGTTTATTTTTATTTCTACATCAAAATTTATACTGTTTTACATATATTAGAGAGCCCCTTTTTGTTTTTGCCCATTTTTATGAATTAGATATGGAAAAAATGATGAATAAAACCAAGTCCATAGTGAAGATGACTTGCTTGGGTGTTTTGGCAGAAAAGCCAAAAGTAGAATCTAGGTTTCCTATCTTTTTGCACAATGCTTAATTTTTTTGTTATTATTGTTTAAAAAAAATTTTATTTGTAAACTTAAGTCACCAACAAACATCAATATACCCCCTCAAAAAATAAAAACACTAAGAAAGATAATATAAAAAGCTATGGATTTGTTTTATCAAGGTAGTAATTATGTCTTTTTTTTGTTTCTTTGAATTTTAAAAAATGTCTTATTGATGTTTTTTTTTTTCCATTTCTATAACTATCTTCTAACCCATTATTGCTCTCTGCCCTGCCAATTTTAAGCCTTCTATTGTAACAAATATGTAATCAAGTAAAGCAAGTCAATGTATTGATTATGCAAGAAAATGCAGGTGTTCTACTGTATTTCTGCTTTAGTTCATTATTTCCCAATTGGTAGGAGGAGGAGGTAGCTTTCCTTCATCTGTCTTGATGTCATGATGGTCTGCTTTGGTCAGAGTTCTGAGGTCTTACAATGTTGTTTCCTTTCATTATTATTTTCACTGAATTTTTTTTTATTTCATATATATATTAGTTCAGACACATTTTTCTCTATTTCTCTGGAATCTATATAGTGAATTCTTAAGTTATGAGATTTTGTTCCATTTATATACCACACTTGTTCAGCCATTTTCTGGTTCTAGAAATATTCTTGTATACATGGATTCTTTTCCTCTATTCATCAGATTTGTGCATATGGGACAGATACATGGATCAAAAGGTATATTTCTGCTTAGCAGTTTTGCAGGGTGGGGGGGTATAGTTCTAAATTGTTTTCAGAATTGTTGAACCAGTTCATAGCTCTACTAATTGATCATTAGTGGACTTGTCTTTCCACTGCCTTTCTAAAATTCCCTCCCCCCCCAATTGTTATCATCTTTGTCAATTTGATGAATATAAGACTGAACCTTAGAGATGTTTCAGTTTTGATTTCTCTTATCAATGACTTAGAGCAATTTTCTTTTCATATGGTTGTTGAATGTCTTCATTTGAGGATTGCTTAATGTCCTTCAGCATTTATCCATTAGAGGTTCTATATATTTTAGATAGTAAATTTATCGGAAGAATTTTCCTCAAGATTCCCCCAGTGAACTGTTTTCCTTTTAATTCAAATTGCTTTTATTTCATTTTTGCAAAAATATTTGATAATATATCATCAAAATTGTTGGATCTTTTCTGATCATTTCATCATATTTTGGTGAAAATCCATATTAATTTCTGTTTTAATGATAGGCCTTTCTTAAGCATTATGCATCTATTTAAACTTTATTGTGAGATAGTATGGCTTTTTGGTTTATATCTAATTTCTGCCAGAACCCTTTTAGTTATTTCATAAACTTTTAAATAGGGAGTTCTTACCACAGTAGTATCTTAGATTTCATCTAATCTCATGCTATTGTAGTTAATTATTTCTCAAGCTAAGTTCTTCCATTGATCAGTGTTTCTAGTTTTTAACCACTGAAAAGTAGTTGTGATTGTTGCTTTGTAATAAGAGTTTAAGATCTATTACGTTAGGCTCCCTTTCTTTCTACTTTAAAAAAAAAAATTCCCTTGTGATTCCTAACTTTCTGTAACTCCAGAGCTATAGTTTTATGTAGTGAACTTGTTCCCTATAGCTTTAAAAAGGAAAACTGTACTAAATAACAAGGTAATGTCTCTTTTTTTCCTTGGCCTTTTAAAAATGTCTTATTAATGATATGAAGATCTACCACCAACTTTTCAGTAATTTGTTTTGGCACTAAATATGTATATTAACTTTACTTTTGCTATTGGCATGGCAATAGCATATTATCATAATTTTTGTACTGTTTTGTAATTTTATTTCTGAATCTTGATTATGTCCTGATAAGGGTTACTTTAAATCTTTAAGATAACTATAATATTATAAGATAACATATTATTATCTTCAAAACCTATAGTTTTATTTCTTATTTGCCTATGCGTTATTCCTTTTTAATTTCTATTCTTGTCTAAATGTTGTGGTTAGTATTTTTAGTATTATTAAATTAGAGGATTGATAGTTGACATCCTTGTTTTATCTCCCAGATCTAACTAGAAAGATTTCTAAAGTTTCTGTCATTTGTATTGGTGGTTCTTGTTTTTTGATGCTGTTTATTATATTAAGCAAAGGGTTATTTATACCTCTTTTTCCTAGCATATGCATTTTAATATAAATGTGTTGTGTTTTGTCAGTCCTTTTCTGTATCTTGACTGAATCATATAATTTTTGTTTTGATTAATAGCCTCATGTTATAGTTTTCCTAAGGTTGAACTATTCCTGCATTCCTAGTAACTTGATCATTTCCATTTAGTAATATTACTACTGCCACCTTCTTAATGTTTTCCTCATTTTTGCATCAATATTTCTTCTATATTGGTCAATGTTTTTCTTTATTATTTCTGTCCTGGTTAGATACCATAGAAGGGGTCTTTTATTTTTCCAAACAATTTATATAGTATTTGTGTTGATTATTCTTCAGTGGAATTCATTTATGACTTGTTCAATTTTCCCCCCAGATGTTGGTGTAAATTCTCTATTCTACTTGTTTATCTGGATATGTAACATGACATTTTTATCTGTGTTAATCTATTTTAAGGGATACAGTTTGTTGGCATATAATTGGGTAAAATAGTTTTTACTAGTTTACTTTCCTTTTCATTTGTTAATTTTGTATCTTCTCATAGTCCTGGATACATAGAATTTATAAAATGAATACTGGTCAAGAAATGAAATGAATGAATAGATTGTGAGTCTAGATTTCTAACATGATGACTTTTTCCTCTTGGGCCTCATGGCAAAATTGATACAGCTTTAATTTTCACTAAGGGACCTGTTCTATTCAAATAGATGTTTTTCTTCTTCTGGATCAGGGCCATACCTTCTTCTAACCAGAATGTTCCTATATTTAGTTATTTTAGGAGGCAAGGAGTTGGCAGTTGCACAGTTGAATGAAGCTGTTTCTTTCTTACCAGTATTCTAAAAGTTTTCAATGTTGGTATCTGTTTGATGAATGAGTTCTTATAAAGGGATTAGAATAAGGTAATATGGATATCACTTTTTAAAGGAATTACATATTCTATTTTTCCACTTTTTTTTAGTACTCAGATGTTTCTTTTGCAGTCAATTTCTTTCCTTTGTTGTAAGGGGACTGAAATTCACATATGTTCATTTGGCTTGCCTCCTTTAAAGTGGGTCAGTTTTACAGAGAATACAGTTTAGGTTAGGCTTTATGACCAAGCCTATAATGTATTTTCATTAGGTTTTATCTCATTGTGAGTACATGTTTTTCTACTTTAAGAAAATTTAGTATTAATATTTAATGACTTCCTTCCAAGCTAATCTGGCATTTTATAAAATTTGTACTATGATTAGTCTATTTTTTTTTATTACTTCCTACTATATTAGGGGAAAAAATCTTCTGAAGTCTCAATTGTATTTTTCTTTTTTCCCCCCCAATTTATAAATCAGGGGAAATCAGTGTTAGAAAAGGGAAAGGGGAATTGTGTAAAGCAAAAATTCCTTGTCTAACTCATAGCTTTCTGTCCAAAGTGGAGGATAGTCTGAACCAGATTAATATTATAGTTGGGAAATGTTTAAAAATGTTAAAAAAAAAAATACAGTACAAAGATAATGTTAATTTGTGGTTTTGTACATCATTAGGCCATTTCACTGGCATAAAAGAATGCAAAATTTGGAATCTGGTGTGACCTTATTTAGGCAAAAATCACTTCCCCTGATTATGTTCAGTCATATTGGGATATTAACACCTGTTTTTCCAATTTCCTTGGCTGTTGTGAGGATAAAACTTTAATAGAATACATTTTGTAAATGACATTGCAATATATAAACATCAGGTAATAGGTATTATTAGTGAGGCATTCTAAGAACTAGGAGAATTGCCTTCAGTTCTTATGACACCAACTAGCTTTCATCCTCGGTTAAGTAGTAAGATATGCCAGTTGGGCTATGTGGTCTCATGATTTTCTTTTGACTGAATATTCTTTATGTTGTTAACCCTCATAGGAGTTCAGTTCCTTGGGATCAAGGATCATTTCTTTTATGTCTCTTTCCTACCCTGTGACTAGTTCAATTCTTGACAGTTTGATCTTAATACTTATTCATGTCCCTATCTGCTTGCCTATTCAACTGTCAGTTGATTGCTTTAAACCTACTTTAGATTTGTGAATCATTGAGCAGATTATTCTCAGATTAAAGTCATAGAATGCTAGAACAGGAAGTAAATTTAGGGATGTGGAGGTCAAAACATATCTGGTTGAATCCTGTCTTTGCAGTACACTCAGTGTGTGTGTGTGTGTGTGTGTGTGTGTGTGTGTGTGTATGACAGACAGAAAAATATAATCTTCCTGTACCTCAGTTTCTTCATCTCTAAAATCTGCAGGCTGGATTTGATCTGAGTTTCTTTCTACCTTTTAAGTCTGAAGATAATCTAATCCAACTACCAGATTTTACAGATACAAAAAATGAGACCCACAGGGTTTAAATGACTAGCTCAGATTCACAGAGAGATAGCCAATGGTATAACCGGAACTTGACTTCAACTGTTTTGTCCCCCATTTGAGTATCCTTTCCAATACTGTATTTGGATGAAGTGGGGGGAAGGGGAGGAGAAGAATGAGATTTCTTCTTGTTATTTATCTCAAGGGGGTCTTAATCAGAAATGACAATTATTCTGTTTTTAGTGCCTAATTGGACAGTTGATATACTTCTGTGTTTTATTTGTTCTAAGGGCAACTATATTGTGTAGTGGATAAAGCTGTGGGCCAGGAATATCTGAATAACTGTGATCCTAGGCAAGTCACATAATCTCTCTCAGCTGAAGTTTCTTCATCTGAAAAATAGGGATATTAGTAGCCTTGACCTAACAGGGTAATGGTGAGGATCAAATGAGTTAGTATTTGTAAAGTACTTAGGACAGTGCCTGGCACAGTAGCAAGTACTATATAAATGCTTTTTCCTTTCTCTTATTTGGTTAGTCAAGCACAGTCCCTTGGATATTCTTGTACTGGAAGACCATTTTAGAGATAATCTGATCTAGTTGCCAAATTTTAAAGATGAGAAAAGGGTCTCAGAGAGATACATGACAAAGTATCATTAGTAGAGAGTGAGAATGTGAACCTCTGCCTTAACCTCCAAATTCCCTGCTTTCCCCAGAAAATCTTTGTAGTTGCAGAGGGTAGAGCTAGAAGAAATTAGAGAGCTTATTTCATCTCATTATAAGGAAACATTTTGTATCATCTGAAGTCACTCAAAAAGGAAATGAGTCAGATAAAGATTTCCTAAATTCTGTATTTAAAAGCTAAACTCTCCATAATCTGCTCTTTCCATGTCTTTCTCATCCTACAATGTACCTTCTTTTGTGTCCCCTGTAACTCAGTAGCACTGATTTCTTTCTGTTCCTGAAGCATCTTCTGACCCTGAGTATTTTTGCTGTCTCCATGTCTGGGTCTCTAATTATTTCTTCTTCATTTCCAGCTCCTAATTTCCTCCTGGCTTCAGATCTCAGCCAGAGTTTCACAGTTCTGTAAGGAGCCTTTCTTGCTAGCATCTTGGGTATAAAGACTTTAAGGTTGCTCATCCATTCACTTTTGGTGTTTACCTGTTACCCACCTCTCATCCGTGGCTCCAGGAAATTGTAGTGTCTGCAATGACCATACCTTGGTCATACCATCTCAGCAGACTGGTTAAATGAGGTAAAGGGTAATGTACAGGCCATAAACCCATTGGTGAATTAAGGGGATATCTCCCCAAGCATGTGAGGATTTTCCCCACCAGCGGAATAGTTAGATGAGAATAGTCTTTTCCAATGGCTATTAAATCAGCTGAATTTGGGGTTGTGGAGTTGGGGTCTACAGCAAGGATGCCAGGGTCATCTTGCTCAGTTGTTTTCACTTTGGTCTTGCCTCTTTGGTCTCCTGAAGAAACAGTGATTCTGATAACTCTGAGAAACTCTGCCTCATTTAAATCCAATTCAAGTCTTTGTGATATCATCCTCTTTGAAAATGAAGGGCAAACAACTAGGAGCCTTTTCTCGTCTTCCCTGATCTTAGTCCCATTCCTCTGAGATTAACCCCAATTTTGTGTGGGTGTTTACACATGGCTGCATTTAACAGCATTGTAAGAAACAATAAATATAATCAGAACCAAGAAATAGATGTACACACTGATTACAACAGTGTAAATGGAAAGAACAGTAACAACAATGACAATGGAAATGTTGCTGTGAAATTAAAATGACAAATTTGGCTTCAGGAAAGACATGTGATTGAACCTTTCTCCCTTCTTTGTGGAGGTAAGGTACTATAGGTGTGAAATTTATTGATACTTTAGTTTTCCAGAACTTTTATTCCCTCTGTTCTTTTTCTTGTATTTTTGGTACCTGTGTTTGTAATAGCAGGAGAAAGTTTTCTTAAACTGCTTATATGGTTAAAAAAAAAACAAAACCAACATTGTTTTCAATAAGTAAAACGAAAAGATAATTTATTACTTTGCTTGATGAATGAAACACAATGTAGCAATTGTGTATTACTTTTACCATCTCTGATTAATTTCTTTTACGGTACTGTATTGAGATCCTCAACAACCAGACCTCATTTTGTTCTGAACTCCTTTTCTAGACAGACATGAAATAAGTCACAAGAAACACCTTTCACTAAGTTTGGTGACAGTGAACTAAGACTAACAAGAATAATTTTGTTTCTAAGGAAAGAAACTGATAATAGTCTTGTATAGAGAATGATCTTTTTGGTTAATTTCAGTAAAAACCTCACCTGCAATTTGGGATCTTCCTATTTCATTGTATTATTGTGCTTTTAAAACAACTTCAGAATTTTAATTTTGATAAGCTTTGATATTGTAACAAAAAAGGAAGAAAAAAGAAATTCTGCAAGAATTTATAAGATCATTAATCAATTTAGAATCAGAGCAGAACATTTCTGAGATTGTGTACATTTAATATAGTTTTATCAGTTATTTAAATTAGGAACCTCTTAAATGCTATTCAAGAAATATACTGACTGCTGTAAGACATAGGTAAATGGAATAAATCTCATTTCATCTGTGATTTGGAGGAATATGACATTTACTTTTAACATTTCTGTTTTCTTGGTGTTATTTATCAGGTAAAATAGTGATTGTGAATTTGGGAAAAGAAAATATTTTTTAAAAATTTCAAGAACTTAATTACCAATGACCAAACCAAAGGAGACTGCTCACACAATAAGTGACAGATGATTTTTTTAAGAAGGGTAATTTTTATTGCCATTTACCCTTGGCTCTCAGACACACAATTGAATCAAAGTTGAGTCACTTTTCATATTCCTTTGCCAAAGCCAAGAATCTAGAATCTTAAGTGAGAAGTTGGCTTCAAAATAATCATACCAAACAAAGCCTCTCTGAATATCCAATAAAGTAAAATGATAGTATTGCAACACATAGAAGAATAAGTATACAATCAGTCTAAAACCCCACAATTTGAGGATCTTTAATATAACGATGGCACTGAATCATAGGAGATGAGAGAGATAATGCATTTGTGCCTGCTCCAAGAAGGCACTCCTTTTAGCCATAAAGGAGGGATCCTCTGAATCCTTGAGCTTATAGCATGAGGGAAGGGGGAAATTTTAAATTCACTTTGTATATTATTATAATTTTTTAAGCATTTAAAAGCAATTAAAATTATTTTACAGATATTTACCTTAAAAAAATTAACATGCAAAAGGTCATAATTTCTCTCATCTTAATCAGGAATGATGGTTCATTTCTATTAATTTTTCCTTTTATGGAATTGTTGTGCATTGTAATTTTTAGTTTGGTTTTTTTTCATTAAAGTCTAATCAGATTTCATCATATTCCTTAAACTTCTTGATCAGTATTCCATCATACTGGTATTTCGCAATTTATTTGACTTTACTTCCTTATCATTGAACATTGTTGTTTCCTTCCTCCCTCCTCTCCCACTCCAATTTTAAATAATGCTGCTATAAAAATTTTCTAACAAAACTTTTTTTCCTTGACCTTTTTGGTAATAGTCTCAACAATGGAATTATTGTGTTAGAAGGATTGATTATTTTCTTAAGTTTTACTTCATCTTGCCAGACTAGTTTCAAAGAAGATTCTCCCTACTTGTTTACAAGGAATGAATATTCTTATTTTTCTATAACTCTACCACTGTATTTTGTGGTCATTGTTTTTTAATTACTTTAGTAATTTTGATAGATTTGAGGCAGTCTTAGTTATTTTAACTTCTATGTTTTATTAGTGTCTTTTTTTTTCCCATGTGTTTTTTTCCTTCTTTTAAAAATTGTTCATATTTCTTAAGGCATTTATCCACTGGGGGCCTGGCAGTTGTCTTTCTTAGCACGTAATGATTCTTTATATAGTTTGGATTTCAAGCTTTTAATTTGCCATAGACATCTTTCCTAATTTTCTTTTAGTTTCTTTTTGTTTCTGTTATATCATTGAACATTGTTGAGAATAGAACTAGTTTCCTTTTTTGGAATATTGTCTTGATAGCTCTCAAGAAGTTTTTTAATCCAAAGGCTATTGAGAGACTTAGGGAATTTGTGCTAACTGACTGAATTCTTTTTTGTTTTGTTAGGGTAGTGGTAATTTTGGGGAATAGACAGTGTCAAGTACAACTGGTCGTTTTTATAGCTTAGCTAAATGTTTCCTGGGTATTATTGCTCATTTAAAGAGGTAAGGAACTAGAATTTAGAGAGATTGGGAAAGGCTTCTTATAGAAATTGAGTTTTTGCTGAGACTTAAAGGAAGCCACTAAGCCAGTAGGTAGGAATGAGAAGGGAGAGCACTCCAGGCTAGAGGGACAGCCAGAGAAAAATATCCACAGCCCAGAGAGACCTAGTTCTTGCAGCAAGGAG
>JAJPUD010010401.1:0-62612 GCA_023553655.1 Myrmecobius fasciatus
AAATTGTGAAATATGATTATAATAGTTCATACTTCAGGTTTATTTTTTTTAAGTTTCTTCAACAACTTTGTGAGATATTGCCCAATGAAACTAAAGTTCAGAGAGGTGGGAATAATGTTACCATGTTCAAACAGCTAGAAAGTTTCAGAACCATGATTTAAAGCCCAGATCAAATTCAAATACATTCAAGATGTATTTTTTTTCAGCTCTATCATGAAACCTTATTCTCTGACTGCCCTGTCCCATCCCACTTCCAAAAGCTTATTTCATATATTATTTTTAAGGTGTGTAATATTCTTTCATCACAATTACCCAGTGAGTCGAGTGATTATCTCCATTTTAAAGATGAGAAAACAAAGTCTCAGAAGTTAAGTGACATGCCCAAGCAGATATCAAGTAGCAAAACTGAGATTTGACCAAGATCTCCTGATTTCTGTTTACATTCTGTTGGGAGATACTGCATGAAAAGAACTAGGTGAATATAATATGTATATAGAATAATGGAAGATAATCTCAAAGGAGAAGGCACTAGAAACTAAGGGGACCAGAAAGGCACATAATTTCAAGTGACTTGCTAAAATGGTCACGGAAATTCACAACTCTACCAAAAATATAAAAGTGTACCTATATTTTCACAGCCCCTCTCAACATTAACTAATCCTGTATTTGATTCCATCTTTGACAAGTGTTCTCTCTCTCTCTCTCTCTCTCTCTCTCTCTCTCTCTCTCTCTCTCTCTCTCTCATAGATATATAGATATATGTGTGCATGTATATATATTTAGATACCAAATCCTTAGCTGAGTGATATGATATAAAAAAATCAACAAGCATTTATTAAGCATTTGCTATGTGGCAGGTACTATGCGAAACTCTGAAGATATAAAGAAAATCAAAAACAGTGTTGAGCTTTAGGCCAAATGCTCATTCCATTACCCCACATTTATGTGTACCCCAAATAAATATTTGTTGAATTAAATCAACTTATCCACTCAGAAGGACAAGAGAGTTTTCCATGGAGCTAATCTGACTGACTATAGCTACAATAGGAACTATGACAGATTGGAAAGGTGTGGGAGGGATAAAGGAAGGGAGTTACCCAAGTTTATTAAATTCACCTCCTAGAAATTGAATTTATTGTAGTTATTTCTTTCTCTTACCTGCTTCCTATTCTTTTCTCTATAGAACACTTTTCTCTATGACCACTGCCAGTTATGACTTTATTCTCTGTCCTAAGTTCAAGCAATGGGATTCAAAGAACTCCATGAGAATTTTTAACCAATAAAAGCAGTGAGGACACTTCCAGTCTATAGGCGAGGGGATAAAAAAGAACAGAGAGCAGGCAATTAGAACAAATGAATAAGAATCTATACTTACTTTGCCTGGGGGGATCAATAACAATTGGAAGGAATTTATAGGAAGGCTCAGTATAAGGAAGGACTTTCTAACAGTCAAAGCTACCTATCATTGAAATGGACTACCCTGCAAAATAGTGAGTTCCTTGTTACTTGAATGTCTAAGCAGAGGTAATTGACCACTTATCAGATGATATTGACTGAATTTTTACACTGAGGGAGTAGTTGGACTAGATGTCCTTTTAATTTATATGTTTGTCTGAGGAAAAGTGTTGATGGCAGGTAATGGAACCTGCAGCACTAAAGTCACCAGTTTGTAGGCAGAAGCACTCAGATATTCCCTTTGGGGGTCAGCCTTTGACCTGTTAGAGAACTAGATGTATGAGGGATTGGTATCTACTTAAGGAGCATATAAAGTGAGACAAGGACAGACAAATTTCTTTACTTTCTTCTTCATTTCAGAATAGCCATCATCAGTTAGCAGAAGGAAGAGTTAATTTACAATCATTTGGTATCAAGAAAGCAATTTAAAAATTCTCCTGAGGACTTCCCAGGAGCTTTCCCCCAGCTGATACCCAGCTTCATGGCATCAGGAAAATGGCAACTACAACCAATTCTTATTTTAGAAAAAGAAAACTAAGGCCCAGAGAGGTAATGGAGAGCAAAGAGTGCAATTGGGAGGCAGGAGACCTGTGTTCTAGTTCTACTTCCACCACTGATTAGCTATGTCATTAATGATTAATTTGCTTAATATTCTCAACTTCAGTTTTTTCATTTGTAAAATGAAAATAATGCCTACCATATCTATCTCACAGGAGTAGTATAAATATACTTTGTAAACCATAAAGCAATATAAGAATTATTGCTAACTACCGTCCAAAGGAGCTGAAGTAGATGTTTGTTAAGGTCCTAAAATATGAGGATAATTTTTTAAACCTCAAGTTCTAAAGGACCTTTTAGCTCAAACATTTGATGGTATTAACTCCTATCTAGCTTAGACATTCTATATTTTAAGGTTTCTTCATTTCTTAACATTCTATGTATCAAGGTTCCTTCTAATGATAACATTTTGTGATCTAAGTTTCCTTCCAATTCTCATATTCTGAGTTCAATTTCTCACACTCCTTGTCCTAAAATTCTTTCCAGTTTTCCCAATGCATATCTGTAAAATTTTCCTATTTCTGTTAACTCCTAGTATAAAATAGGTGCTTCACTGACCATTGGAGCCGTTTCCCAAAATTGGCATCCTCTGGCAACCTGGATAGAACTATTATCTAAGCATAAAGAAGAAAATACCAATTCCAAGTCTCAAGAAGACAATGTCAAAAACACATCTGACTACTTGTCATTTCTGCAGCGATACCCAGATGTCTTTAAGACTCTAGATTAAACTAGTCAGTGTCAGCGGATATCTCAGAAGCCCATCTGTGCCTCACTTGGTACATTCTAAGGCTACATTGGCTACATGTTTACCAGTCAAATGTGCTGTCAAAAAGGTTTTCTTGGCTTCCAGATGGATGATAGGGCTTTGGCAATGACAGATTTCACTCTAGTGGCAGTTAGCATTAGGCCTCTTGTGACTCTGGGTACCATGTTTACCCAGAGAGTAGGTACCAATATGGAATTAATTGGTGGGCTTGGCAGCACAGTGCCTGGAGAGAGACGGTGGGCAATGGTGTTGGGAGAAAAACAGCTGAGCACAGCAAATATATCCCTGTGACCCAATTTCATTCCATTCTGTCTTCTTAAAAATAATTGAATTTAAATGAATAGATTTCACATGTTCCCTCCGGCTTGGAGTGGGGAGGGGGTTAGAGGGAGAATAGGGGGAAGGAGGAGCTTCCTGGGTTTAGCATTGGCAGGTTCTTTTAAAAAAGTCATTTTGCTCAGAAAAGCTTCATTCTTCTTTTTTTTTTTTTTTCCCTCCTGTGGCCAGTGAGATAGAAGACAGTGGAGTGGTAATGAGGGATCTGCAGTGAATTTTGTTGCTGATGCCAAGGAAAAAAAGGTTCTTGGACTGTTTGTTTTCTCATAGGAGTAAGGAAAGAGAGGGAGAAAGATGAATCTGGAGGGAGGGAAGAGAAGAGCAGAGGTTAATAACTGATAGGAATATCAATCTACTTCATCTCTCCCTTTCAGAAGCTTGAATTGAATGCAGTCTGACTTTACAGATTTAGAACTAAGGATTTCTATGAGGTGGAGATAAAGATAGCATGCTTTTTAGGCATGGGCAATAGCCAGTGCAAAGGCCCAGAGATGGAAGATAGAATGCCATGTGTGAAGAATAATAAAAATGCCAGTTTGGCTCCATGGAGAATATGTATGATGAGCCTAGAAAAGCATTTTGGGGCAGAATTGTGAAGGGCTTTAAAAGCCAATTAGAGGAGTTCATATTTGATCCTAAAGGCAATAGGGAGCTACTGGATTTTATTAAGTAGGGGAATGAAATGTTCAGACCTGTGGTAAAGGAAAATCACTTTGGCAGTGATGTGGAGGATGTTTTGGGATGAAGAGATATTTTAGAAAGGGAGACTAGTTAGGGGGCTTTTGCAGAAGTCCTGGTGAAAAGGGATGAGAATTTGAACTAAAATGGTAGCTGTGTGAATAGTAAGGAGATGGATATGAGAATTTTTGTAGAAATATAAACAGCAAGATTTGTCAAGAGATAATGAGGAGTTGAGGATAACACCAAGGTTACAGACCTGGGAGACTTGAAGGATGGGATGCCCTCAATAGAAATTTGGAAGTGAAATGAAAGTTGGGCTTTGGACATACTGAATTTAAGATTAAATTTGTAATGTTCAATAGGTAGTTGGTGATGTGAGCTTGGGACTCAGGAGATTGGAGTTGGTATATAAATCTAAGTGTCATTTGCATAGAGATGATAGTTAAACCTTTAGGAATTGATGAGGTCACCAAGAAAAATAGTATAGTATAGAAATGAGAAAAAGACTCATGTCAGAGCCTTGAGCTATACCAAAATATAGAAGGCATATCACAGATGATATAATACAGGAGACTGAAAAAGAGCAGTCAGATAAATAGGAAGAAAACAAAGAGAAATTAATGTTAATGTTACAAAAACGAGAGAGAGAGAGAGAGAGAGAGAGAGAGAGAGAGAGAGAGAGAGAGAGAGAGTTTCTAGGAGTATACAGTGGTGCTCAACATTGTAAAATGCTGTAAAAAACTAAAGGATAAAAAAAATCACTTTTTTTTCAATGAAGACATTACTGGTATCTATGGAGAGAGTAGTTTCAGTTGAATTATGAAGTTAGAAACTAAGTTATAAAGAATTGAAAAGAGTGAAAAAAATGAAGTAAAGGCAAAGAGTTTAGCTGAAAAAGAAAGGAAAATTATAGAATCATAGCTTGAGGGGATGGTAATATCTAGGAAAAGGGTTAAGGATGGGAAAGACTTAGGTATGTTTGTAGGCTAAAGGAAGAATCAATTAATCAAAAGAGACTGAAGATTGGAAAGAAGGAAAGGACCACCTTGCTATAGTGAAAGAATGAGTGAAGTTGGCTAACATAAATTATTAGTGAATGGACCTTATTAGCTTGGTTGTGTTCCTTCCTCTCATTCTGTTTAGTGGCAAATGAGAGTAAGTGGAGGAGATAAATGGTGGGAGTAATCTAAGGTTGAGATTTGGAGAGACATGAGAACAAAGGGCTAAAGAAATTGAGAGTAGAGGAGAGAGTAGAGTTGAAATAATTTACTATAGAAATGGGATTAGGAACAGAGGAATATGAATAATATATGAATGTAATGGAATATTTTTGTGCCAAAGAAATGGTGAATATAAAGCACTGAGAGAAGCATGGGAAAAATCATATGAGTTGAGGCAGAAAGAAGTCAGAAACCTGGAAAAATAATAGAAGAAATGAGTATAATAATTTAAATGGAGAGAACATCAAGAAAATCTGACAGAGAACACTATAATTATAATGACCAAGACTGATCAACTTTTGCAAATAAGACTATTACATAAACTGTCATATTTGGTTGATGTGTATTTTTTTAATTTGCTTTTTATTTTGTTGTTGTTGTTGTTGTTATTACAAGGGATAGCTTGTTGGGCAGGGGGATGGGGACACAGAGGTGATATAAAAACAAAAGGTAGCTATAAAAGATTTAAATTTATAAAAGAAAAAAGAACCTTTGATTTGGCAGGAGATGATGTTTCAGACAAAGCTCTGGGTTAATTAAGGGAGCTCACTCCTATCAGTAAAATGAAGGAGTTAAATTAGATACTTTCAGGGATAGCTAGATAGCACAGTGGATAGAGTACTGGCCCTGGAGTCAGATACTTAATACTTACTATGTGATCCTGAGCAAGTCACATAACTCCAAATGCCTCACCAAATAGATAAATTTTAAAAATAAGGTGATTTTAAAAGTTCCTTCTAGTCCAGATATTCCATGATTCTATGAAGATTAAAATGACTCAACAATAATAATTCATATTTCCATGAGCATTTTAAATATTAAAAAGCACTTTCTTTACTACTGTGAATATTGAGTATTATATTCCTGTTTCACAGATACAGAAATTGAGGCTCATAGATGAGAAATTGATTGGCCAACATTTTCCACTTAATAAATGGGAGGGGAAGGATTTACTCCCAGATTTCCTGACATCAAATTCACAATTCTTTCCATTACAACATTTTGCCTCCCTAAAGTAGAAGTCAGGATTGTAGTATTTGTGTTCAAGAACTAACTCAATGTGATCTTGAGTTCAAAGTTTACCTCTCTGGGCCTTAATTCATTAATCTTTCAAATGGGAATGATAACCCCTGCCCTATTTCACAGGAATGTTATAAGCTATTATTAAATGAGATAATAGATGGAAAGCACTTGGTAATAGTAAAGTAACTGTGAGCTGGGGAAAAAACAACTGGAATTGCTTTGAGGCCTTCAGGAAAAGCAATAACTATAAAATGACAAGACTCACAATGGCTGAGATAATGACACATGTAATTTAATAAAAGTTCCCCCAGGAGAGGAAAAGAGAGACTATGTCAAGAGCCTAAGGCTCCCTCAATAGCACCAGACTCCAGGTTTAAGTGACGCACAGAATTGCTAGAGAATGAGCTCTGACCTAGATGTCAGGAGATCTAATTTCCCAATTTCCAGGTCTACCATTATTAGCTGGGTGACTCTGAGCAAGTAATTTCCTCTCCTTGGACCTCACTTTCCTTATCTGTATTATGGAGATAAAAATGACACCATCAGCCTCACAGGATAGTTAAAAACTCCACAGAGATAATGTCCGTAAAGGATTTTGTAGCCATAAAATAGTGCAAAAATGCTAATTGTTGTTCTTGTTTAAGAACAACTTCTAGGGTCTATTTCCTTAAGGGTTTATCTAGGCTAATTTTGCTCTTTGAAATGAGAATAGAGGAGCCAAATTGGACTTGGGCTCTTCCATACAAGCCAGGGGAGAAAAAAAATTTAAATAGCACTGGAGAAGGGAGCAACAATATAGTTAATCCCAAAGTAGAAAAAACCCAAGCCCAGAGAACAATCTAAAAGAGAAAATCTCTTCAAATTACAAATAGTCTCAAAGTCACTTTATCTCTAATATATCTCTTTCTGAGCAAGTTACTTGTCTTTTCTAGTCCTAGTTTTCTTATTTATAAAATGGGTATATTGGACCATATGATCTCCCAGATTTCTTGCCAGCTCTGACAATTATGTTCTAGTAGGCACTTAATAAATGTTAGCTAATTGTTTCCAATATTTTACATTCTAAATGCTCTTCTAATACTCTATGTTCAATCTAGTAACATTCTGTTATGAGCTAGTAACATTGTTAGGAGGCTCCCTTCAAAACTCTTATTATGTGCTCTGTGTTCTAGCCTTTAATGTTCTAAGGTTCCTTCTGATTATAACATTGTATATTATAACATTCTATGTTTTATGTTGTAACATTGTGTTCTAAAAGCTGCTTCAAACTTCAACATGCTAGGATTCTAAGTAGGCTTCTTTCTATATCCCCTGGTGTTTTCTAGTTGAGAGACACTGCCGCATACAGAGTTGAGCATCTCCAAACCAGCTTGCTGTTGAGGGCACAATATGGTTCCAGCAGAGGGCCTTTTGGTCTTGGGAAGAATGTCTGTAACTGTCTCCTTGATAGTGTTTAGAAAACCTGAACACAGGGCACGTGGGGAGAAGCTCCCCCGTTGCCTCTCTGCCTCAGCACTGGCACTTCAATCAAGCTGTCAATAGGGCATGCTTTGAATAATTCAAGCTCTGAGCTACAGTGGGTAGAGGGAGAGAATATAAAAAAGGGCTAGTAGCTGTCTACTGTGACAGGAACTACTTCCCTGCTGAACTTCAACATCCCTAGAGGAGCTACTGGAATCTGTTTAGGTAACCAAGGCTGGAGGTGGGGGCAAGGAGGTGGGGGTTGTGAGAGAGGGAGAAATAGGGAAGGAACTTTGAGGAATTGGCTTCATGTCAATAGTTTATGAGACTAGAGAATACAGGGGAAAGAGCACCAGAGTCTATGTCAGCAGGCTTGGGTTCCACTTCCAGTTCTGCCAGTTGCTAGGTGAATCTGGGCTGGTCATTTGTTTTTTCTAGACATCAGTTTCTCCATCTTTAAAACTGGAATTAATGGCATCTCCTTATATTTACCTTACAGGGTCAATGTGGAGATTACATTCGACTGTTAGAGCTCAGTATGACTTTCTAATGTCAGATGCTAAAAAAGAAAATAGAGAAAGATAGATCCAGTAGGGAATAAATAGCTTAGAGAGTTTCAGAGTTGTATAAGACTTTAATAGCTACCTAAACCAATCCCTGCCCAAACAAACAAAAACAACAAATCCTCTTTACAGTATACCAACAGCCTTTGTATAAAGTACTTTAGTGAACGAGGGAGCCTATTCTCAAGAGAGGCAGATTGTTCCACATTAATATGGCTCTAATTGTTAGAAAATATTTATTTTCTTATACTTATATTAAATTTGTCTCTTTGTAACTTATAAACCATAACTACTGATTCTGCCCTGTGGGACCATGCAGAAGCAGGTTGATTCAATTCAAACCAACAAGCATTTCCTAAGCACATATTATATGAAAGATACTATGCTATAGGTTCTCCATGCCAAAAAAAAAAAAAAAAGAAAAAAGAAAAAGAAAGAAAGAAAAAAGAAAACAGGAGGGAAGGAGGGAAGGGGAAGAGAGAGGGAGAATGATTTTTGAGGGAATGAAGAAAAGTTTTGTGTAGTAAATAGCACTGGAGCTAAGCCTTGAAGAAAGAAATTTTAAGAGGTTGAGGTGAGAAAAAAGAACACATTTCAGGCTTGAGAGGAACAGTCTATATTATCAGGGAAGCATGGAGGAAGCTGGAATGCTATGCACAAGGGACAAGAGTAGGCCATTCTCTTTGGGACATAGAGTATGTGAAGGGGAGTAATGTAAAGTAAGTGTGAAAAGGTAAACTAGAGATTATGAAAGAACTTAAATACCAGCTGAATTTTTGTTTTATCCTATAGGAAATAGAGGGGCACAGCTAAGTGGTACAGTGAATGAGGCCCTGGATTTGGAATCAGGAAAACTCATATTCATGAATTCAAATCTGTCCCAGACACTTACTAGCTGTGTGACCCTGGAGAAACTACTTAGCCCTGTTTGCTTCAGTTTCCTCAATCATAAAATGAGCTGGAGAAGGAAATAGCAAACCACTCTAGTATCTTTGCCAAGAAACCCACAAATGGGGTTATGAAGAGTCAGACACAACTGGACAAAAATGTTGGGGGAAAAAACCAAAACAGGAAATAAGGAGCCACTGTAGAGTCTTGAGTGATTGATTGGGGATGGTTTCTGTAGCTATATGGAAGAAAGGGAAGAATTAGAAACAAGGATACCAATGAAGAAGCTATAACAAGGGTTCAGGCAAGAGATGATAAGCACCTGAAATATGATGGTGGCTAGGAGTGGAGATGAACCTAATGAGGGTGATGTTGTGGAAATAGGATCAACAAAGCTTTCCAACCACAGGGTAAGGAAGAGGGAAAAGTTAGGGCAGTGGTGAGATTGTTAACCTGGGTGACTGGATGTATGGTGGAGCCCTTGAAAGAATTATGGGAAATTAGGGAAAAGGATAGATACAAAGGTAAATATAATGAGTTTAATTTTGGATGTGTGAATTTTGAGAAGTTAAGGGGGTGTTCAGATATATATATATATATATATATAGGATAGATATCCTATTGGCAGTTGGTGAAATGGGACCAGAACTCAGCAGACATGAGGGCTGTGATATACAGATATAGGAGTCATTTGCAGAGAGATAATAATTGAACTCAGGGGAACTAATGACCAAGAGAAAGAGTAGAATGAGGGAAAAGGGCTCATCAGAGCCCTGAAATATTCTCATGCTTTAGGAAGCAGGGCACAGATGATCCCAGAAAGAAGACTGAGAAGGACCAATCAGACAGAAAAGTATGTGAGAGTAGTGTCACAAAAACCAAGGAAGGACAGAGTATTCTGGAGAAGGGAATGATCAATCCAATGAAAAATATTTTTTAGCATCCACTATGCACCAGACATTGTACTAAATACTGAGGATACACACACAATGAAAGAATCCTCACTTTGCAAGGAGTTTAGTGTCAAAAGCTGCCGGGAGAACAAGAAGGAATAAGCATTTATATAGTACCTGCTATGTTTCAGGCACTGTGTTAGGTGCTTCCCTCCCAAAATATCTCATTTGATCCACAAAACAACCTGAAAAGTGAGTGCTATTATTATCATCATTTTACACTTGAGAAAATTGATAAAGAAATTCAGTGACTTGCCCAGACTCACTAGGAAGTATCAGAGACCGGATTTGAACTCAGCTTTTTCTGACTCTAAGCCTAACACTCTATCCATTGTGCCAACAATAGCTGCCTCAATAAGGATGTGGACAGAAGGAAACAAAAGACTATTAATTAGATTTAGCAACTAAGAGATCAATGGACTGTTTTACTACACAACTTACACATCCATGGAGGTCAAAGACAGAGGGAAAAGTCTCATATGTGCCATTATATTTATAGCAGTACTTACTGTAGCAGCAAAGAACTGAAAGGAAAGTGGGTGGTCATCCACTGGGGAATGACAAATAAATTGTGATATATGAAGTTAGAACAGAAATAGGGAACTTGTGCTTTCATTGGTATATGGAACTCTCAGGTGAGGAAACTCCTACTGAAGCAAGTCAGTGCCTTGTTTGCAACTTCTAATCTTAAAAGAGTCTCCTAGATCACAAAGGAGTAAAGTGTGTATCCAGAACCACATAGTTAGAATGTGTCTGAAGTGTTATTAGAATTCAGGTCTTCCTGTTTTTGAGTGCTGGCTTCCTATCCTTTATGTCACATTGCTTCTCAAACAAATGCTATAAAATATTATTGTACTATAAGAAATAGATATGAAGAGAGACTTGGGATGACCTGTTTGAACTAATGCAGAAAAATTAGGGAAATAACAAATTACACAGAGAAAACAACACTGAAAAACTGATCAATGTTGTATCCCACTGTGATTTCCAAGAATGATGATGTCTTCTGTTCCTTAAAGAGGTGATGAACTAAGCATGCAAAATAAGGCATATGTTTTCATGTATGGCCAATGTGATCTATTTTGCTTGATTGTACTTTTTAATGTTACAAATGAAGGTTTTATAGTAGGATTGAGATGTGATGATGATATTAAAAATATCGACAAAATATGGCTTTTAAAATAGGAGTATGAGAATTCTTGAAGAAATCAGTTTAATTTGAGGCGTACTACTGGATGACAATGAGTTATAAGTTGTGAAATGAAGAAGTAGTGATACAAAGTGTGCTTGGCTTAAAGACAGATTCCTTAAGCCAATGGCCTGAAGAGATGGCAGGGTGAAATGAAGTCTTTAGGAGGTATTTGTTTTTTTTTGTTTGTTTGTTTGTTTGTTTTTTCTTGAGGTATTTTTTTTTAAGAATGGGATAGCTGGGCAGCTCAACACACAAGAAACAAGGAAACAATTAAACCCTTACCCACAAAAACTTGAAGTTGGCAATCATGTTCTCCTAAGTCTTCTCTCCTCCATTTTGAAATTCTCCATTTCTTTTAATCAATACTCATATAGTATAAACTGTAGCCCCTTCATCATCCTTACTGACCTACTTTGGACACAATAATTTCTCACTTCCTTTCTAAAATGTGACATACATAGCCTGAGCATGGCATCATTCAAGATTTGGTCTGGCTAATACAAAGAACTCCTCAATCTTGGACTAGGTATTTTTATTTTTATTTTAATTTTTGCTGGACTAGGCATTTTTAAATGCAAGATAGAATCACTTTAGTTTTCATGCACACCATGTCATACTGTTGAATGAATTGAGCCTGTAGTTCACATAAGACCCCCAGGTCTTTTTCAGAGGAACTGCTGTCCAGAGATTCCTTAACTATTTCATACTTGTGAAATTGATTTGTTATTTGTTTGAGTTTTTTTAAACCCAAGTGCAAGATCTTTCATTTATCCATATTAAATTTCATCTTATTATTTTGGACAAGTAGCCTGTCAAGATCTTGTTAAATCTCTTCATCCAGTTAGTTTGTGTCATCTGCAAAAAAAAGAGATACACATGCCATTTATGTCTTTATACAATTCACTGATAAAAATGGTAAATGCCACAGAGTCAGGCAGAGATCCCTGGGGTTCTCAGCTGAAGACTTCCTTCCAAGCTGACACTGAGCCATTAACAATCGTTCTTTAGATTCAGTTATTTAACTGATTAAGTTCTTACTGTGTCATTTGTCTGCTCATAAAGTTGAAGTGGCTCCCTATTACCTAGGGGATAAAATACAATCTAGTATCATCTAGCGCTAAAACCTATGACCCAATGATCTCAGTGTAAGTGAATTTATCAAACAGCATTTTTGTGTGATTCCCCACAGGGGCTAGACTAGATAATTTCTAAACTTTTCCTCAGCTTTAAGATTCCAAGATTCTATGACTTGATTACTACTGAGAATAGTTTATAATGACAATGGACCTTACAGCTTACAAAGTATTTTCTTCACAATTACCACGTGAGGTAGGAAATGCAATGGTTATTCTCCAGAGCCATTTTACAGATGAGGAAATTGAGGCTAATATTCTATTCTCTACTAAGTGGGATTGATGAGAGAAGAAGTGGATAGCTAGGCAAAAACAAAAACAAAAACAAACAAACAAAAAAAACCTTACTTTTTCTTCCAAAGGGATGTGATAAAGGCTGCCTCTATTATCACAAGAGATGATCATAATACCCACGAATAGATTAATTAAGGAGAAAAGTCTGTGGACACTAAATGTGAGGGCAACAGAGACAGTCTCCATCTATCTCCCATATCTCTAATTGTCTCCCTGTCTCTCTAGCTCTGTCTCTCTTCTCTCTCCCTTCTGTCTTGCCCTTCCTTTCAGATTCTTTATCTCTTATTCTCCCCCACATATATACACTCACACAACTCACACAACTACAAATCACACAAATTTTGCTGCTTTGGCAAATGAATACATGTTCTTCATTTTCTTTTGGGAAATGCAAGCTAATTTCAAGAATTGGAGTGATTTGACAGACCTGGGAGAGGTACCACCACCATTAGGCTCCAGGGAGAAGTCTTGGAGAAGGTTGAGAATGCAGAGAGCTACTCTATTTTGGGCCCTTTGATACTATGAAAAGGAGACTAGCTATGGTGTCAGAGTACCTGGATACGATGCCACACTGCTGCTTATGACCCATGTGATTTTGATCCAATCAATTCCTCTCTCTGAACCTTAGCATCCTCAACTAAAAAAGGAGGAATCAGACCAGATCAAGGATTCTTAATCTTTTTTGTGCCCTGGACTTTTGGAGCAGTCTAATGAAGCCTATTAACCTCTTCTCAAAATATATTTTTACATGCTTAAAATAAAATGTAAAGATTCCCAAGAAACTAATTATTTTGAAATACATTTATCATCATAAAAAAACAAATCAACAAGAAATAAGTTCATATGCCCCAAGTTAAGTGCCAGATTAGATGAGCTCTGAAATACCTTCTAGATCCAAATTAATGAGCCTATGAACTTAAAAGTCTACCTAATGTGTATACTGGCCTTCTGACTCTCCAAAGCACTATCATGCTCAAGGCCTTTCCTAATCCAGTTCTCCCTCTAGTTCCTCTCTTCCCTTTCATTTCTTTTTCATCCAACAACTACTTGTCTTCGATATTGTAGAAGGGATTCCTAAATTGGGAAAGAAGCTGGACTGGAGAGAGACTTTTGAAGTCCCTTTCTGCTTTGGATAAGAGCTAGGCTGAATAACCTTTCAAGTCCCTTCTAACACTAATGATGTATTTCAAGAGTCTATAAAACTAAACAGTTCTGTGATATGTTCTATACTTAGTGTTTACATTTTATTGCTGCTGTGCTTTAAATATCCAAATCTTTAGCTTAGCTAATGATGGCATCCAGGAAGTCATGTCCCCTCCCCAATCAAAACCCAACTTGATTGGCCAAGATCTATTTTGGAATTGACTTAACCAATTAGCCAAAAATATGAATATTCTACCAGCTTGGTTTAAACTGTGACTTTTGTGTGTGTGTATGTTGAGCAAAGAATTAGAAAAAGAGTAGATTAATGCCCATTGACTGAGAATAGCTATACAAATTATAGTACATGAATGTAATGGGATATCACTGTACTGTAAGAAATGATAAATGCAGAGAAACATGGAAATACTCATGTTCACCAATACTAAGTAAAGCAGACCAAGAAAACAATATACACAATAACTATAACAACCTAAAAGCAAGGAATAATCATTATAAAACAAGTGAAAATGAATGGTGAGAAATCATGAACAACAACTTTGCTTCTAAAAATAAGCTACTAAAAAATATCTTCCAGTTCTGCTCCTTTGCGGAAGGGCAAGGCAACTTCACAGGTATATACAATGTTAAAGTTTTTCAATGCATTGATCATTTTTTGTTGAATTTATTTTTGCCTTCCTCTTTTTCTTTTTTTAAAGAAATATTTATTATAGAGGATAGCTCTCAGAGACAGGGGAAAGAGTAATATAGGGGAAAATTTAGGTGACATAAAGAAAATGTTATCCATAAAATCTATTTTAAAAGAAAGATACTAAATTCCACAAGATCCACAAGAACCATGAGAATTCAGCTCCCTGGGGAGAAGAGTCAAAACTTTTTGGTCACTGATCATGAGCTAGTTGTATATATGTGACCTTTCTCCATGTAACATGTGAGCAGTATCCTTTCAACACTGTTGTAACAGTATCTGAGCATCATAAGCTACATCAATTCAAAGTCATAGGAGAAGTATTGATGCATAAGTGGTCTATTTTTCTGAGTCCTTAATGAAGGCTTCTGGTATTAGAAAGTGAAACTGCTCATTAATTTTGATATAAAAAAATCTAAATATGATTTAACAAATGGAGACAGTCTTTATTCCTTATTATAGATGGGATTCTTTACTTCAGGTGAAGGTTGAATGACCTCAGACATTCTTTGATTTCCTGACTGAATTCAGGTTTCTATCAAAACTCTGAGATGATTAGGGGAGGAAAAAAAGCCAAAGCTCATCCTGAGTATGAGACCCTCACTTTAAAAAGTAGGTGCTCAGAAGCCTTTCTGAAGCCCCAGGCATCTAATATTCTATGGCTTCCTGGCAAAGGGGTCTACAAGCAGAGCTGGAAGGATCACATGGTACATTTAATAAATAGATAAGGAAACTGAGCTCCAGAGAACAGAAATGCTTTCAGAGGCATCTCTAACCCAACAAGTTCTTAGCAGGGAAGCTAAGGTGGGTGAGTAGGCACAGGTTCTTGCCTAATGCACTTTCATCCCTAAGATCCACTACACTGCCTTCCATTCTGTAACAGCCAAGGAATGGACACCCTTTGTAGTAGGGTAGAAATAGCCTGAATGTGTGGTCAGAAAATATGGGGTTTAATACTTCCTCTATTATTTTTGACTTATTACATTCTAAACAACTAACAATCTCTCTGGGAGGCAATGTGTCAGACTACAGAGTCCTAGCTCTGGAATCAGGTAAAACTGAGCTTAAATACAATCCTAGATAAAGATTAGCTGGGTCATTGAGGCAATTATTTCATCTCTCTCAGTCTCAGATTCCACATCTGCAAAATTAGACAACCTTACGGGCTTCTACTGAGGACCAAATGGGGTAATGGACACAAAGCACTTATAAAACCTTAGGTGCTATATTAATGTGATTTTATTGTTGTTATTCTATCTCTAAATCTAAGAAACCATTTAAGCTAACACCACCCCAGGATTTTATAGATGAAGAAAATAAAGTATGGAAAATGAAAGGGACTTGTCCTAAGTCCCACAGGTTTTAAAAGGCTGATTGGAATCTGATGCTCTGAGATGACAGCATGCTAACTCTCCAGTTTCTCTCCTCTCAAATCTTTCAGCACTTTATTTCTCCTTTCCCCAAGGCATTTTATTGCACATCTTACTTAAGGGTTGACTAGTTACTTCAACAACTTTAAAAGACTCTCCAACCCTTCCTCCTCCACAATGGTCAACTTCCCAATAGTGACTATAAGTTCCTTGAGGGCAGGAATTGACTTTATTTTTGTCTTTTGTATCCCTAGTAAGAGCAGCCAGGCCTGGAGAGCCAGACCTGGAGTCAGGAGGACTCATCTTCCTGAGTTTAAATCTGTCCTCAGATACTTATTAGCTGTATGACATTGGACATCAAGTATCAGAGTTAGAAATCATCAGCTTATATATTGCCTAGTCCTACCTCCTTGATTTTATAAAGGACAAAACTGAGGCAGAAAGGAGGGAAGTCACTTGGCCAAGATTACCTAGTTGAGGCAACATATCATGAGTCCAGAGTGCCTTCTTCAACATATAATGACAGATAGGGAATGACTTGAGTTCAAACCTGACCTCAGATACTTTCTAGCTGTGTTACTCTGGGCAAATCACTCCATACTGCTTGCCTCAGTTACCCCATCTGTAAAATGAGCAGAAGGAAATGGCAAAACACTCCAGTGCCTTTGCCAAGAAAACCCCAAATGAGGTCATAAAGAGTCAGACATGACTGAAATGAACAATTTCCCTAGAATACCGGCAATAGGCCTTTCCTTGCTTACAGCCTGCTTTATACTAGCCTCCTCTCCCAGAGCCGAAATCTAGAACAGCGAGTTCAAGAAATGGGGCCTTACTGCTCCTTTTCTTCTCAATTTATAGGGAAGGTTTCTCCAATGCACAAGGTGTTTACTAGTTTTGTTGACAAGGGAAAAACATTTTTCTGCAACAGCTTTCTCTGGCTCTCCTGTGTCTGTTTTAACTAGGGTCTCTAGGGTACATGCTACCAAACCCATAGGCTGTCTCATCTTCATTGATCCCTTTATTGGTCTTTGGGGGTGATGGCAGGTCAATGAAAGGTCAGAACCTCCTGTGAAAGCAAACCACCTGCTTCCCAGAAACTACAGCCCAAATACCCCATGTCATCTGGGAAACTAAGAGGATGGAAGAGCAGAGTCCAATAGAACCTTCTCTCATCCATCCTTCCCCATTGAGGTTACACTATATCCTTCTCTATAATGGCTAAAAGATGGTCTGGGCTCCCAACATTATAGAAAGAGAACTAAATGTGGAATCATAAGATAGCAGTTCAGTGCTCCTTCTGCTACCAATTTTAAGTAATTTAAGTACCATGTAACTCAGTTTCCTCAAAGTTGTAAAGAGAAGGCACAGGACTTAATGTCCTCAGAAGTCTCTTCTTATTCTAGAACGAAAGTCCTAAACTTAATCCATTTTACCTCTAAATTCCTTGACCCTGTAACATCGAGTTAACTACACCAACAATCCTCCTGCTGAACAAACTGAGGTCCAGATAGAAGGGATGTGCTCAGGATTATACAGAGCTAGGAAGTTTCAGAGCCTAGATCTTCTGACTTGTAGTTCAATATGCTCTCCGTTGTACTATACTATCCCATCACAGGACACACCATTCAGCTAAGGTAGGGATAGAGAGGCCCTCAGAGAATTAAAAGAGAAAGCACATTCCCATTTCCTTCAAAGCCCTACTATAAATCAAAGGATCATAAGATTTAAAACTGGAAGGGGATCATAGGATAATGAAGTGGTCCAATCCAGACCAACAGGATGAATCACAGAACAAAGACTATCTAAAATGGAATATAGAATGTCACAGCTGGAAAGAAGCTTAGAAAAGAGAATTATTGAAGATGGAAAGAATATCATTATAACAATACATATATTTCTGTAGTCTTTCAGGGTTTAAAAAGTGCTATCCTCATAAGGAAATTTTGATGTAGCAAGGAACAAGCATTTATTAAGCGTCTGACATGTGCCAGGCACTGTGCTAAGAGCTTTACAGATATTATCTCATGACAATCCTAGGAGGTAGGTGATATTTTGATCCCATTTTATAGCTGAGGAAACCAAAAGATACAGAGGTTAAGTGTAAAAAACCTGCTAGAGTCATAGAACAAGTAAGTATCTAAAGGTCAGATCTTTCTGACTCCAGGCCCAGTGCCACAAGCATTGTTATCTTCACTTGAAAAATGAATAAGTTAAGACTCAGAGCCCACACAGTTATATGACAGAGCTAGGATCCAAATTCTCAGATCCCAAACTCTTTGCTCCAATGGCCAATGTTCTTTTGTCTGTCTCTTCCTAGAGAGAACGAGAACATTAGTCAGGCCTTAAAGAATATGCAACATAACCCTTTCATTTGACAGAAGAGGAAACTGAGGTCCAGGAGGTTTTCTCAAGAGTCATACAGCTAGCAAGTAGGAGAGCTGGGTCTTGAACATAGGCCATACTTGACTTTGGATCCAGTGAACTTTCTGCCACACAAGCCTCCATCCCCAATACCAGCATTTTTGTCTGTGCTTGTGGAACTAGATTGTGATGTATCCACTCATCTTTATGCATTGTTTCCTTCTGAGAAAAGTCATCAGAAGCCCTGACAGGCCTGTAGCTGCAGGCACCCAGGGCTCTCCAACAGAGGTACTTTCATTCTATTGCAAAGGGAAGGTTTGGCAGAGGAACTTAAAAGGCCTCACAGAATCCTTAATGGCTGCATTCCAGAGGCAGCTTTGTCTAACCAGGGCTCCAGATACCTCTTTGAAGAAGTTAACTAACTTTTTCCCTTTTTGTTATTCAATGAAATCCCACTCACTTGCTTTTCAAGGTCAGAGTCACATTGAATGAAGTACATCCTTTTTTTTTTTTTTTTTTTTTTTTTGTTCCTATGACTTTGACTTCCTCCCAACACAGAAAAATATTTGCTAGGGCATTCCAGACATACTCAGAAGAAGGGAAACCTGGTAATCCAAATTTAAATGGGGAAAGTAATATTCCCATCACCAACAACAATAAAGGACACGTACACAGTTCATTAAAGCTGGCAAACCGTTTTACATACATTCTCTCTCCTAGAAGCTAGATGTCCTAGATGTAGGCAGTAGGCATCTCAGATTCAACAATCCAAAAGAGGGCTAATTATCATTCCTTCCCCAACCCATTCTTCTTTCCAACTTCCCTGTTTTGTCAAGGGTACCAATCCATCAGGTCCACAATCTAGCTGTCATTCTTGACTGCTTCCTTTCCTTCCTGCTCCCATATCTCCAATCAGTTGTCAAACCTTGTGAACTCTGCCTCCATAACATCTCTCCCAAACATCCCCTTCTCATTATTCATACGGCCACCACTCTAGTTCAAGCCCTCATCATCCTTTATCTAGATGATTCTCTCTGCCTTTATCTTTCCCCTTTTCAAATACATCTTCCTTACAAAGTGATATTCATAAAACACAAGTTTAACAATGTCACTCTCCCCAGCTCAAGAAATCTCATTATCTCTCTGTCATCTCCAGGATCAAATAGGATCATAGATTTAGAACCAGAAGGGACGCCACCTTGTGAGGTCACCTGGTACAACTCTCCATCCCATCCCATTTTATGAGTGAAGAAACTAAAACCCAGAGAGGTACCAATAGGCAGAGCCAGCATTAAGACCCAGATTCTATGACTGATTCCAGATGCAGTGCTCTTTCTTTTCTTTACTGTTTGACATTTAAAGCCCTTCTTAACATGTCTACACCCTACCTTTCCAGGTTTATTCCTTATCACTTCTCCCTTTCATGTACTCTATGGCTCAGCCAAACAGCGCTTTTTGCTCTTCCTCCCACATATCACCCCCTCTCTTATCTCCCTCCTCTGTAAAAAACCGTCTGTCCTTTATGCCTGGAATTGTACTCCCTTCCTCAGCTCTACTTCTCAAAATTCCCAGTTTTCTTCAAAATTTTGCTCACTTGCTATCTCCAAAGAAAGTCTTTTCTGATCCTTGTAGCTGCAAATGCTACCCCTACAAATTAGCCTATATTGGGGAAGGTATATTTTTATGTACTTATTTCATACACAAAAACATAAGAGCTTAAAATTGCACTCATACTTTTGTGACACTGTGTTTATTGTGTGAGCTTATATGTATACATGTTGTCATAATACAATTATGAAGCTTACATTCCATTTTTATTTCTGTCTTTGTACTCTAAATGCCTATCACAATGTCTGGCATACAGTATGTGCTTAATAATCGACACTGAGCTTCACAAGAAAACCTTGAGGTACAGATATAACTATCCTTATTTTACATAGTACAATGGGAAAATGTTTGTACTAAGGATTATAAAACTTGTATTTCTAGAATATTTTAAAGGTTCACAAAACATTTTCCTCACAATAAATCTTCAGGCCTCAGTTTTTTCATCTGTAAAATGGGAGGATTGAACTAGACATGATTCCTATGACCCACAGTTATTATTATTTTCCAGAAGTGAAAACTGTAACTCTGAGAACATAAGGGACTTGCTAAGAGCCACAATTAGGAAATATCAGCATCTGAGTGCACAAAATACTTTCCACTATCCCAAAGCATGACACTATGTTAGGGAGCCTTTGAGGGTATGCCCATTTCCCAAGGATTCTCCTGAGTACAGCTCCAACAATGCTGTGGAATTCAGAGAAGTATATATGTCACTTCTGGGACACTTTTCAGTCCCTCCTTTTATGTTTCTGTTCCACTTCCTCTGTCCCATTGCTACAGAGGCTTGCTCTTAGTAGGACACGGTACTACCAGTTAATAATAACATTGGAAACTTAGCTCTCTCTTTGTGATCTTGGGCAAATTACCTCTCCTCTCCCAGGTAGTAATTTTCTCATCTGTAAAATAAGCCTTTGGATTAAAGGGTCTTAAAAGTTCCTTCATTTTGAATAGTCTATGTTTCTAATAATTGCTTACATTTCTGTGATGCTTTACAATCAAAGGACACTTATCATTTTAACATGCCTATAAGTCATGTGAGTATTATTATACCCATTTTATAGATGAAGAAATTTAGACCCAGAGAATGGAAGGAAAAAACTTGCCCCAAAACCCACACAGCCATTCAGTGATGAGTACACAACTTAATTCCAGATTTTTTTTATTCTTTTAAAGAATAGACCATACTGAAGTGATTTAGAGTATTACTTCCTCCAGGATCATTTTGCAATTCTTCTAACTGCTTCCTTCCCTGCCTAATTTTATGAAAGAAGTCCTATTTGAGGTGATGTAGAGAATATGAGAGATGATCAAACTACAATTCTTATCCTTAAGGAGAATATAATCAAGTAATTGAGGTAAACCATAAACAAAGAACCCAAAAATCTTCATAACAATAACTTTTAATAATAACCAATATTATTAATATTAAATAGAGCTTTTAAGTTTATAGACAGAGAGATAGGGAGGCAGATTATTGATCAATTGATAGATAATTTGTTAAAGATTATATGCCAAGTATTGGGTGAAATATTAAGGATATAAATACAAGCCAAGACAGTTTCTGCCATAAAGGATTTTACATTCTAATAGTAGAAGGAAGCAAAAAGGGGAGCAGGAAAGGGGATGTATATGGAGATGATGGCATTGTATGGAAATAACTGGGAAGTGACATGTAAGTCCAATCCTGGACAAGATAAGGCAATTTTTTCCATCAGAGCCCAGTCTCCCAGTGGCTAAATCCAAAGTTTCAATGTGGGAGAAAGGAGAATGGCAATGATGTCATAATGGCAATGATGTCATGATGGCAATGAGTGGAGCAAGGGACTATGAATTCTATATCAATGAGATCATAGATCCATTGACTTCTCTAGAAAAATGAGCTGTAAGAAGATGACTAGACAGGATTAAATTTAATCAATCAAAATAAGCAAAAGTCTTATAAAGATCTGATACTCAAGAAAAAAAAGGGAATTGATATAAATACATTCTAAGAGTCATTTCCTAAAAATCAGTGGATATCAAAAAGTTTCTAAATCATGAAATACAAGCAATCAACAACTATGTGGGGGGAAATGTCAAATTAATATTAAAAGAAATTAAAAAAAACTTTTGGAGTTCCTCTTACTTCCATTAGATTGGCAAAATGACAAAATGTGAAAATGGTAATTGTTGGAAATAGAATGAGAAGGCCAGCATACTAATATACTGTTGATGGAGCTCTGAATTGGTTCAACCATTTTTGAAATAATTTGCAGCTACTTTCAATATATCACTAACCTGTACATATCCTTTGATCAAGTAAAATCATTGCTAGAATGCACCCCTGGAGAGATCAAAAAGAGGAGGGGGGAGAGACTAACATGTACAAAAATATTTATGACAGCACCTTTTATTGTAACAAAAAACTGAAAATGAAAGTAATTGTGCATGAATTAAGGAATGCCTAACCAAATTATGATATATGAAAGAAATGGATTATTGTCATGCAACAAAAAATCACAAATATGATGGATTCAGAGAAGGAAGACCTACATAATCTGATGCAGAGAAGAGGGAGAATAAGTTCTTTTCTCACAAGGATTCTGTGAAATACAATTATTATTATATTGATTTTGTAGATGAAGAAATTGAGATCTAGAGAAGGTGACTTATCAAGATTATAAGAATAGTAAACAAACTTTTAATTTAAACTAAGATTAAAGAATTATCATAGAGCTGGGAAAGACTTTGAAATTCACCTAGTTCAATTTCTTCATTTTAAAAATGAGCAAACAGGGTTGAAATAACTTGTCCAACATCATAAAAGTAATAAATGGCAAATTGAGTATTCTTTCCACCATAATATAACAACTTTAAATTGAATTTAAATACTAGACTGAGGTAAATGAAGAGGCATATGGTAATTAAGGAAAATAGGTATATACAGAAAGATAGAAATCAGTAATGTATCAATTCAGGAGGGCTTCCTAAGGAAGATGAACCTAGATCACTTTATTTCATCTCCTAAAAATCCTGCTTGTGGCAGGCTAGAGTTCTGTTCCTTCTTTATCCTATTTACTCATTGTCCCCAAGTGCTAGTCAAAAATGCATGCCAAGACATCAAGAGAGAACAGCCATTGGCTGCAGAAAGGAATTCTTGACCACTGTTAGACAAAGAAAGAGCATTCTGTCACTGAGAGCCTTTGAGGTCAAGCACACACTCCAGAAGGGTTGCTCCAGGACTCTCGGGTTGCAGTGGAAACTGATCATTTGGTCACTTCACCAAATAGCTAGGTAGTTCAAAGAACATTTAACGTATTGGCTCAGGAGAGCTGGGCTTCAATCTTGCTATGCAAGTACCATTAATTATGTGCTCATATTATTATGGCATCTCAGAATTGGGATGGACCTTGGATGTCACCTGGTCCAACTTATACCTGAACAGGAATCCACTCTGAAGCATACCTGATAAGTTCTCATACAATTTTGGGTCCTGATCCCTCCATCTTGTCATCTGCTTATGCCCCCTGACCTGCAGCTGGGAGAAAAATGTCAATGTATCCTGTTTTGCACCCTGATTCTGTGAGGAAGATTATTTTGAAGATACATATTATTCTCACAATTTTTGCCTGAAAATACCTAATCAAAAGAATCTCCTATCTTCCAAGGCAGCCCACTCAAGCTGTCGATATTTCTAATTCTAAAAAGGTTCTCTCTCCTCTCTTCCCCCTTATATTAGGCCTAAATCTGTTTCTTTCCAGCTCTTAATGCAATTTGCGTCTGCACAGCATCTAGTTTTGCTCTCTAGTAGAACATGCCTACTTACTATCCTTTCTGTCAGATTTCACATACTAAAGACAGCTATAATATCCCTTCACAAGCAAGGTATTCCCCAAGCTAAACACTCCTATTTCCTTTAGCCAGTCCTTTCAGAGTATGATTTACTCTGTTCCCTCTCCTTACCTTTAACAGAAAGAGTGCTAAATTTGGAAAGAGATGACCAAAGCTCAAATCCCAGCTATGACACTTTACTTGTGTGATCTCGGGTGAGTCACAATTTTATTGGGCCTCTGTTTCATCCTCTGTAAAATGGAAAGGAGAGAAGAAGGTTGGATTGGATTCCCTTTAAGGTTTCTTCTAGTTCTAAATTTATGATTCTGTGATCAATGTCCTTCATAAAATGTAGTACCCAGAACTGAATACACTACAATCTAGATGTGTTTTGAATAGGGTAGTATCTAGTGAGATCATTATATCTCAAGTGCAGGACATAATATGTCTCTTTTCTAATGTAAATTTAATTTTATTTTACTTTCAACTAACAAGTATATATTGTCTCCCTTCTTTCTCCCCCATTTAAAGAAAAGAAAAGTAAAACAAAACCCCTGTAAATATGAATAGTCAAACAAATTAAGTTTCTATATTGGCCATATTGAAAAATGCATGGCATTTGGTATCTTGAGTCCATAATCTCTCTATCAGGATCTTAGGATAGCATGTTGCATATTCAGTTCTCAGAAAACATGGTTGGTCATTGCACTGATCAGAGTTCTTAAACCTTCCAAAGTTATTATTGGATAAATTGCTCTGCCCTGAACCTCACTTTACTCTGCATTAGCCCATAAAAACTTTCTTAGAACACATTTTCATCATTTCTTATGACACAACAGCATTCCATAATACCTACTACATCTTGGGTGACACTATGGATTTGTGAAGCTGATATTTTGAACCAAAGTGTAAGATTTATACTTGTAAGTAGGCATTACTATAGAAGTAGAGGAGGTGGATTTAGAGTATGGAAGATTTGGATTAAAGATCTTCCTCTGGCAGTTACAAATAATGATCATGCACAAACTACTCAAGCTTGGAGCCTTTAGTCTATTAAAAAAAAAAAAAGGAGGGAGGAAATAACAATCCTACCGTTTCAAGGGTTATTGTGAGACTCAAGTGAAACAATGCATGTAAAGTGTTTTATAAATCTTCAAGTGCTTTTTAATTTAATTGTTATTATTATTATTCATCCCAATTCTACATCCTCTTATTAGATCTGGCTCAAAGTTCTACCACAAAGATCATTTTCTTGTCAGAGAAAATAGAAACAAAATAAGAGTTGAGTAGCTCTGCCCCTTCTGTATTGTTAGTAATCACTGTCCCATCTATGTCAAGCAGCAGCCCTATCCTTTTTTGGATCCTTCTCTTTTTTCCAATAGTTTTTAAACTTATTTTTTGGTTTCCTTTTGTTTTTCTAGTTCATCCTAAGCTTTAGTCCTCCTGACACAGTTCTTATAGAACTTGGAAATGGTTCTCTCATCTGTCCTTGTGCTTTCATCTTAAAAAAAAAAAAAAAAAAAAAAAAGTTGGTAAACATTCCCTGTGCTTTTTTAGACTATCTCTTTCCTTCTTATAGAAATGGTTTTTCTTTTTTACTTTCATACACAAATATATGCAAATACATACATACACACATATTTATGTATAGACTCCTAAGGCCATAAGTGTTATTAGAAAAGGGGAGTCTGTATGTGATAGCAACAATGAACCAATGTCCACCTACCTTTAAGGGGTGCTTTGTCAGTTCTTAGACAATTAAGTACTTTTATATTCCCCTTAAAGGTTATTTAATTTGGGAAGTAACATAATATATAATGTTTGAGATGGAAAGGACCTTAGAAAATAGAACTGAAGAACATAGAACCTGGATCAAAAGTAGCCTCAAAACACAAAATATTAAAAGACAGAACACTGGCTTTGGGAATTATAAAATCTGGTTCCTCAATTTTAGATGAGGAAACTGAGGCTTGGTGAGGAAATCATTTGTCAGAGTTAAGGTCTAGAATCTAGTTCTTCCTACCTTTAGTTTATCCTTCCTATCTTTGAGTTCTTTCTCCTATGCTAAACTGTCTCATAAACTTGGTCCTGTGACCCAGAGAAAGGAAAGACAAAAGGAATCTGGGGAGGGACAGTAGTGTGTGACAAGACTCTCCTTACAGAAGAGATGCGTATCCTCAGCAAATGAACCGTTTAGTAGCAGGTGCAGGACAATTCCTTACCTTTAAAGAACAATGTAGCCTCTTTGTGTGCATGTGTGAAATGTTACTTTCTTTTAACTCACAAAGCTACCCACAGTACAGGCACTCATCATCTCTCTCCTGGATTATATTGCTATAGCATTTGAATTAGTAGCCCTCAAATCCATCAGAGCCACCAGACTGATTTTCTTAACAGGTCTGACATTGTTGGCCTCTATCAACTCAACAAACTCCATGATTTCCTGTTACCTCTAGGATCAAATGTAAACTCTTTTGTCTTGCCCTTAAAACTCTTCATACCCAGATCCCTTCTTACCTTTCCTTTTTTTGAAACAGCCACGCTAGGCTGTTTGCTGTTCCTCATGCATGCATGCTATTCCATATCTCATCTCCTGGCTTTTCCACTGGCTGTCCCCCATATTCCCCCATGCCTAAAATTCTCTTCCTATTCACTTTCTTTCCCCCAAATTTCCTAGTTTGTAGCAAGCCTTTTTTGGTGCTCCTAACTACTGGTACCTTCCTTGTATGGATCTGAATATATCTTATATATCTCAATTTCTACATGTTATCTCCCCATTAGAAGGTAAATTCCTCCAGAGTAATTGCTGTTTTGTCTTTCTACTTCCAATGTGCCCAATACAGAGTAGACACTTAATACTTGGTAATTGTCCCCTTAAAACATTTACATATATAATTATGTATATATAGTTTATAATGTAGGCCAGTATGTCCCTGCTCCTTTCTCTGAGCATCATCTCTGAATTGATGGCAAAGAGCAATCATAATAATGGTAGGAATAGGAATATTTCTATAATGTTTAATATATTCCAAAGTATTTGTCCCACAACAGACCTGTGAGGTAGGAAGGACAGATATTACTACCTACATCCATTTTACAAAAGAGGAAACTGAGACTTATAGAGGAAAATGGCTTGCCTAAGATTATGTTGCTAGTAAATGTCAGAGCTAGGGTTTCATCGAAATCAAGACTTCTGACTCACGTCCAAAGTTCTGAGATGAAAGAAGGGAATAGAGCTACAAAAAGGAGCTACCCACTGGTCACTGGAAGTTAAGTATGAGAAATTATAGAAAAGAAAATGTTAGAACTGCATGAGACCTTAGATCATAAGAACACAAGTTATTAGAACTTGAGGGAAATTTCAATCATAGGATGGCTGAACATAGGACACGCAATGATCGAGCTAGCAGAGTTTAGAATATTTCAAGTTAAGAAATGCAACATGGAATTTGAGGATTAAAAAGGACCTTTCAGTTATTCATTTCAGAGACAATGAAACCAATGGGAAAGAGAGCAGGGATTCCAAGACATAACTCCTGATTCCAAGTTCAGTGCTCTTTCTATAGCACAAAGCTTCTTCCTTTAAATTGCCAAGTAACAGGAAATATAGCCATTTACTAACAGCAACATTCAGTCCCTGAGGAACCAGAGCCCAGGCTAGGAAGCCATGTTACTAAGGATGACTCATGAGGTTTTCTTTTCTTAGGCAGCATCATTAAAAATGTATATGTTGCTCCTTTGATGAGGGACCATAGGGTAACTTCTGCCTGATTTCACCTTCCTTTTAAGGGAGGTCAACAAAGGGCATCTCAGACATGAAATGTCACAGGTACTATAGACCCATTTCATGAAAAGTAGATCTTTTCCTCAATGGTAGTGAAGGGGGAAGTAGCTGGGAGTCAAATGTGCCTGCATTAGTTACCATAACATAATGGATAGGTCATTGGACTTGAAATCAGGAAGACCTGATTTCAAATTCGATCTCAGACAACAATCCCAACCTGTGTGACTTCTCTGTGTCTCAGTTTCTTTATCTGTAAATGAGGGGAGTTGGACTTGATGACCTCAAAGATTCCTTCCAGTTCTAAATCTATGAGGTTGCTTTAATTAAATACAAGCACAGATCACAGGATTTAGAGCTTTAAGGGACTTTTAAGATCATCTAAGCTAACTCTCAACCTCTCCCTATCCCCTCCCCATTAAAGAAATTAGGAAACCAAGTCTAAAACTAGGAAAGTAGTGTGAAGTCACACAAATCATAATATCAATTCTATAGTATGTTATAGTCTCCCTACAATCCTATGAGTAGGTAATATTTTTTTCAAATATGAAGACCTCGGTTTAGTGACTTGGTTATGGTTATATAGTCTAGGACTTCTGTTTCTAAATTTAGTGTTCCTTCCCACACATCAGAACTGGAAGGTCTCTTCAATGGGGTCAAGACTTGGCAGTTGGAAGGAAGAAATAAAATCTGTCCAATGTTAGCCAGAGTGGCCACAGTCTGTATTGAGTTTAATATCTTGCATTCCCATGTAGGGTACAAGAAATATATTCTGATGGTGCAAAGACTGGTGTCATAGGGTCATAACTTCATGATACCAAACCCTGCTGAAAGGTGTTTTCCTGAAGGACTTGGAAATGTTCCTATTCTCATAGAAATGGATGACAGATGCTAAGGCTTCCATTCCCAATTTTTAGAAGAACAGTTTCTCTTCTGTCCTAGAAGTATCATAGGATTAAAGAAACACAGAGTCTCAGAATTCAAAGGGAATTAACAGGATATCTGGTCTAGCCCATATGTAATCTGTGTTTCAGTATCCCAAACTTTGAGCTTATAATGGCCTAGATTCAATGAACAGGGGGAGGAAGGAGGTAGAAGAATTCTGCAAAAATTACACCCTCTTGCTCTCTGGGAACCTCAAAATAAAGCTCTTATCTAGCTCTCCACAGATGTGGTAAAAGGGCCCAACTCCTGTGCAAATCACTCAAGCTAATAATACTATGATGCTTTATTTTATTCCACAGACAAAATGCAGAAAATACAAAGACTTCACAGGAGCACATAACAATCAAAATACTTTCTTTTTCCAGTGAGTCTCAACTGCCACCCCAGAGAACCTACTAGGCCTTCATCCTTATTAATATATAGATCTGGAATCTCCCCTGAAAGGGAAATAGACTTGGATTTGCTAGAAATATAACCCTTTCCATTCCAGTTAAGTGCCATCTCCCAATTCAGGATCAACATAGATATCCAAACTTGCAACATTACAAAAATAAACTGGAATTCATTTTAACTCAGAGACAACTGTTTTCCTATCAGATATGTATCAATGGAAGAACTTTTAGGAACATTATAGTAATAATAGTAACACAATAGTAGTAATTACAATAGTAATACAGTAGTAGTAATTATAGTAGTTATATAATAATATAATTGTTTGGGTTCAGATTTTCTTTGAAGTTGCAACTTAATCAGTCTCAATGAAGTGTGAAGCTGGAATGAGGAAATGACATTCAAATGACAGTTAGCAAACAACAGGCCTGGAATTTGAACTTAGGTCCTTCAACTTTAAATCAAATGTTTTCACGTTCTAATAATACTACTTTTTTTAGAATTTTATAATTGGAGCTGGAAGTCAATCATTCAGTTAACAAGCATTTATTTATTAAGCAGTTACTATGCATTAGGCAATATGCTAACTAAACACTGGTGAAGATACAAATGAGAGCAAAAAACAGGAGTTAAAGATCATCTAAATCTAACTCTTTCATTCTACAGAGGAGGAAACAGAAGTCCAAAGGCATTGTGACTTAGCCCAAGATCACACAAATAACAATGACAGCTCATATCAATGCTGTGTTTTAAGATTAAAATGCCCTTTCTAACGCCCATATCCTTTGATTGAAAATCCAAGGATCTTTTCACTCCCTCTTACTTGGGCACAACCACACAATATATAAAATGACTAGGAGGATCAAGGTGGAGACATCCACGTTTGTCCTCCAGACCTGCCAACCCCAACTCATAGATAAGATCTATCCCACAGAAATATGGGGTTATCTGGATTGACTTGGAATCACTATTAGAGCACTGAAGGACTAACTCAATCAATAACAGAGTTAGAAGAAATCTCAGACATCATTTTGTTTAACCCTTTAATTGTACCAATGAGGAAACTAAGACAGATCTCTAAATCATACACGGATTTACTGGCAAAGCTAGAACACAGTGATCACTATTCCTACTCACTCCAATGTTTTCTTCACAGTACCACATTCATCAATGAGAGTGCCTAGCAGAATCCTGACAGATAACATGTGGGTTATCTGGTTTCTAGGTGCTCTAATATCCTAGATTTAAAAAAAAAAAAAAAAAAAAAAAAAATCATAACCCCTTCTTTTTCTTTTCTTAAATGAAAAAACCTTTTACCAGGGGCCATTAGGGGTCTTCTTGACTGACAGGCTTCCTTCAAGGGCTTCATTCCCTGTTGCCTCTGAGCCCTATACTGGGCCATTCAGCAAGCAGCCTGGCGAGCTCTGAAAATGATAGGCCCTCAAGGATTAATGACAGAGTATAAATCAATTCACTTCACGCCAGGAGAACATGTTTGATCTGACTGAGTTTTTGCAAAGAGGAGTAATTAGTTGATCTGGCATTTTAATCATCAGAAAATTACCAAAGTCATTTTGCTTCTCGGAATCACTGAAAACAGCAATAAAGGTGGTGCTTTTTTTTTTTTTTTCCTCTTGTTACTGTTGGAGAGATTTCAGTTTCAGGGAGCTCAGCATGAGTGTGGATCTCTATCATATCAACTCCAGCTGGCTCATCTCTGGAGAAAAATGACTCTTCCTACCCTTTCCTAGGATCACAGGGTTTTAAACTACTATAGAAAAGACCTTGGAGCAAAAGAAAAGTGTCAAGCCGAAGAGCTGTCAGAACACAGAACATAGCTATACAATGTTAGAGCTGAAAAGAATCCTAGAATACGAAATATTGGTTCTCTAAGAGACCTTAGAAAATAAAATGTTAGAACTGGACTGTTAGACTATTAGAACTTGGAATGTTAGAATTGTTGCAGTTCTTGGAATATAGAATGTTAGAATATAGAATATCAGAGCTGAAACAGACCTTAAAACAATGACCATGAGATCAGGAAGGTACCCATGGTGTATTCCCAAACCATATATACCTCCTTCCTAGATTCTCTCCTATCTAATTTCTTGCATTTATCAACTCTGAAAATTCCTGATAACCTAAGTTCCCCCCTCCTTCCAGAAAATCTGGACATGTCCAAGTCAGTTATGGAAGATGAAGTTTCTGGGTGGGTGGAAATAGAGAAAGTTTCTGAAAGACTCTGGTATCTAGGCCTTGTCTCTGAGGAAGAGTTAAGGGAGGAACTATACTCAATACACAACTAGAATTCATTCATTCAAGAAACATTTATTAAAGAACTACCATGCGCAAAGAAAGGAACTAGAGTAAAGATTAAGTCAAATGAGTTAGTTGGTCTGGTTAGTCTGTAAGGTTCCTTCCAATTCCAATATCCTTGGTTCTAAGTTCCCTAGCAGTTGTTACATTCTTGAACATATCCAGTAACCTCAAGGATATCTATAGAGCAGAGGCGATTTTCCCCAAATGTATACGAACTCCTTTTTCACCTAGTCTTAAACTCATCAATGAAGCTGATAGGCAACGTGGGCATTTACCTTTGCTGCCAGCTACAACTGGTGGGATCTCATGTCTCCTGAACCCTATCTGTTATTGTTCTAGCTAGTTAGATGCATGCCTAAATCTTACAGTGAATCTCCTCCCACCCCCTATCCCCAAAGCACAATGAAAAAGGTCAATTCTTTGTCTGAATTCCCTTCTTTCCTTCCATCCTCAGGCAGAGCTGATCTGAAGTGACATACATACCTCTCTGTCTCAGCTGGCTCAGAGGCTTAGCAGAAAACCAGGCCAAGCTTTGCAGCTGGCTGACGAGGGGGGTGGAGGTAGGGGCAAGAAATCTTGGTCACTAGTTGAAAAACTGATGATTTCAAGTTTTGGAGGGGTCCTAGGCAAGACTGGTCAAAGGCAAGTTCTAATCTAATGACCTCATTCAGGACTTCCTCACTCCAATGATCTTGCATGCCTCTCTATTTTGTGTCTCACTCTTTCTTTAGTACATAGGAAAGATCACAGAATCAAGGGAATATTAAAATCATGTAATTATAAAACTTTAGAATATCATCTTAGGCTAATAAAAAGATTTGAAAACAGTAAAATCCAAGAATGAGAAAATCATGAAATATCATAACCATAGAACCAGGACCACAGAATCAGATAATTCTCTAATTGTAGAATCTTAGAACTATGAATTATAAAATTTTTGAATTTTTGAACCTTAGACACTAAAGATCACAGGCTTTAAGAAACATAAGATCTTCAAATATTAAACTCTTAGACTCATAACATCATTGGATTTAGAACTGCAGGTTCAAACTCAAGGAGCTACCAGATCTCGAATTCAGATTGTATCATAGTGCTTCAGAACTATCAACAATTTGATTTCTTAGACTCACAGAGGAGACCTGGTTAGTTACCTAGCCCAATGCCTCTCTGAAATGTGAATGTCCTCCGATAAATACATTCAAACCAAGGTTGTGGGGATTGAATGTTCTCCCCCTCTGGGGTAAGAGTGTTATGTTTTCAGAGTCTGACTAGGATACTGTTTAATCCAGGTGCTGTGGAATTAGGCCAGTGTGGTAGAGATGATCAATCAGAGTAGATGTCCAAGTAGCATTCACATCACACTGTTTGGATGGGTGCCATCTGGCCTATGATGAGTAAGGTCATCCCTGGTTGTTAGCCTGGGGAAGTGTTTGCTGGAGCAGGCCAGAGGATCTACCTTAAACTGTTAGTCCTGGCATTTCACACATCGAACTCTCTCTTTCTGAGGCAAAGGAAAGTCATTTGCCAACTATTTCCTCCAATCAATCTCACAATGCATTTGCTATTTTCCCCTCCATAATGACTCATTTAACAGCAACAGAGCAATTAGGCAGACCACGGAATATTGATTTTCTAAGTGAAAGAAATGTCGACAGAAACATCATTTTGTTTCCACCAAGACTCAAAGGCTAATAATGCTAGTAGCCTGCTGCCTTTCTGGGATGGAGCCATTTGAGGGCTGGGCTGGTACTGAGACTGGACAGTAGGTCACTTACCTGAGACATAAAAGTATCTGTGACCCTGAGGAAGTGTGTATGTGTGTGTGTGAGAGTGTGTGTGTGTGTGTGTGTTGGAATAAGCTATGATTGTTTACATAAACTGCATATGTATGTCCTTCATATAACTGCCAAACAATCTTCCTAAGACACAAATCTTGCTTAAAAGCAAACAAACCTTAAAAAATCATCAGTGATTCCTTTTTTGTAAAGAGGGTAAACTACAAACTGCCCAGACTGGCATTTGAGGTCTGCTACAATCAGAACCCAATATATCTTCCAAATCTTATTTCATATTTCTCCTGTAATATACACTCTATGGTCCAGCCAAATTGCCTAATTATTGCTCTTGTCCTAAATGCATTGCTCCTTCCTCACCCCTCAAATCAAATCTTTCTCATCCTCCAGACCTCATCTTGGGTGCCATCTATTTCATGAAGCTTTCCCTGCTTCTCTAGCTGAAAATACTCTTCCTTCCTCAAATTTTTCTAGAGAATTTTATGTGAATCAGTTAGGTGGCTAGATGATATAGCAGATAGAGCACTGGTCTTACAGTCTCAAAGACCTTCAAATACTTACTAGCTACTGTATGACCCTGCTGGGCAAGACACTGAATCACTGTCTGCTTCAATTTCCTCATTTGCAAAATGGGGATAACAATAGTACCTACCTCTCAAGGTTGTTGCAAAAAATGAAATATTTTTTGTAAAATTCTTTGCAAATTTTGGAGTACACATAAATGCTAATTGTTTCATTTATTCTTCTCCTCTATAAGTCTTACACTTATTTTTGTATATTTTATATCTGCCCCATTATGCTGAAATCTCCTTGAGGGCAGGGACTACTGTTTTTCATCTTTATACCTTTGGCTCACAGAACAACAGTAGGTCTTCAATAAACATTTATTGGATTTGTGACTTATTGTACCTGTGCTATAAATCTTCCATAAAAATGCATCATATCCATATGTGGTCAAGGCTGGTGTGTGCTGGAATCTGTATATGTGATAGAAACTCGAGCTACTCATTTGACCCTTGTTATTCACTGAGGGAAAAGTACTTAACTCATATCCTGAATTATTACCTTAGGATAGCGAAAACTGACATCCGGGGGGTGAGTACTGATCTCATATATTCTTGCTATGGCAAATTCATCTGCAGCTAAAAGACAGACCCTCTTTGATAAAGTGTTGGCCCCTGAGATGGAAGGGAGCAGAGACTGCAACAGGATCAGAAGACCTAGGGAACAGTCCAACCTTTCCCATGGAGTTGCTACAACTGTCATTTTTCCACCATAAGCCTTAATTTCCTTATCTACCAAATGGGAACAAAAATCCCCATCCTATATTCCTCACAGAGCTGCCTGACAGATTCTGTTCATTCTGAGCTATGAATAAACAGGTCTGGGTTAGAAAAAGTTTAAGAAGAATTATAATGGCCCAAAACAAAGACATCTGCTATTGTTACAACCTCATCTGCAGAATTCCAAACCCAGACCCTGTGACAGGGTGATCATTAAAGCAGTATGTGGATGGCCCCCTGAAGGACATTCCAAAGTCCTCTCCTTCAACTTGTAGGGTGGTTTTGTACAAAATGAGCTGCTTGGTGAGAGAACAATCCCAGCCTACTTGAACCTAGCTGTCAATCAATCAATACCTATTTGACCAGACATCCACAGACAACTTTTTGAGAGGATCTGTGGGGAATAAGAATCATAGATTCCTACAACTGGAAGGAAAGATTCTGCCAACAGAACACAAGGAAATAGAACAAGACCCCATGCTCTCTGAAACCCAGGCTAATATACTAACTGCTGGTCTCTCAATGTGAATGAAGTTATCAGAGGATGGCCCTAGCACAGACCCCACTTTCTGCCTAAAGAAGAGCTATGTCTCCTCTCCTATGTCCTGGTCTACTAACAGTAGTAGCAACTTTATCCAACCCCCCATTCTCTGCCTCAAACTTGACCCAGTCCTGTTGAGCCCTATTCCCAGCCCAGTTTCTCCATTCTTTTTTTCCTGAGGGCTTCTTGATCGGAAAAACCACTAAGTCCAGGAAAGGGGAGAAATGGAAGAAAAGGAGAGAGAAAAAAATTCCCAAGAAAGAACTCTTGGCAGAGCACAGTTGTAATGGAGCAGCACTCAGCTAGCTCCTAGCAAGGACAGAGCTTTATTAATTATTCAAGGAACAGTGTGATTATGCAAATTGGTGGGTAACCATTACCGAGCTGCTGGGCTCTCTTCTGCAGAGAAGTGCCAGGAGGGGAGGAAGAAGAGGACCTACATATTGTGTCCAATAACAAAAAAGGTAAACCCAAGATAGGTTTGAACAGCAATATAAGTCTTTCAGATGAATTCTTTCCAAGAAAGCCCAGCTTGCATTAGAAGGCTATATGAGTGCAGTGGAAAGATCAAATATGGAATCAGAGGATACGGATCTGAATCCCAGATCATTTTTAGCTGCATGATCTTGAGCAAGTCAAGTTCCTCCTCTCTGGTCCTGTTTATCCCTCTGCAAAATTAAGGGATTAGAATAAATGATGTCAAACTGTTTTTGTTTTGTTTTGCTTTAAAGAATGGGAGAAAAAAAAAAAAGGAAATTGTGCCGATTACGACAAAGTCTGCCCCTTTTCCTTCTGGTCTGATGGATGAACTCGACATAATTATTCTGCATTTGCCCACTGCCAACATCATTACATCCTGAGCTGTAGCCTTCGAGCAGCCGGCTTCAAGCTCTCTGCACATGCTGCCGGCAGCTACCATCCTCTGTGTGGGCATTCCAACAGGAAAGTGATAACTAGGTGTACATGTCAGCTTATGCATCTTCCTACAGAATGCTAAACAAAACTTGAAAATCCCAGCCAGTCTAGGAGGTTCTACTCTGATGCTCAGACTTCACTGCCCAGCCTCAATCCCATTCTCTACCAAATGGAACAATCAGGGACCTCTGCTGAGTTTAAACAGAAGGGAGAGGATTAGCAGCAGGGTATAATACAAAGGGTCCTGGGTTCTAGTCTTGACATTGACACTTATGAACTCTGTAACTACACAAAAGCCATTCTTAATCTTGTACAATAGGAACAGAAAACATAATATGTACTTCATAAAATTGTAGTTACTAAGGTGCTCTGTGAACAGTTTTGGGAGTGTGTATACGTCTATGTGTGAACATACATGTATGAATATGAAATATTAGTTAGCCTAAACCTAACCTGAAATCAGGCAGTTAAGTTGCTAAATGGACAGAGCCTGGGTCGAGAGTGAGGGTCTGACTTCAAATTTGACCTTCATTATCATTGTTAAGATAATCAAAAGGAGAGAGAAATTGGTCCAGCAAAGGGTAGGCTTCTGAGTGGATGGGATAAGGAAAGATAGGGGTGGAGATGGATGGGCAATAGGAGATAGTCTGTGAACAATGTTCTTGACAGCTGGGGCAGAGTGGACAAGTAGATTTGTTATATATGTCAGACAGGGTGAACTTTCTAGTGGGGGAGTGCCTAAGACAAACTTTTCCCATTCCCACTTTACAATTTTCCCAACTTAGAGCCTTGGACACAAGCCTAGAGAACCAGTAGCAAACACTTGGTTTTGCTTAGAATGAGTAAAGCTAGTGGAGTCCAAGGAGTAAAGGACCTAAATATAACATAGCCCCCTAAACAATGGCCCACAAAAGAAGAAGATTTTCCCCTCCCCCCCCCCATACTTTCAGAGCTTGAATATAGTACAATTCAAACAGAATCCCATGTCACAAGGCCCAGTGCAAACCTCCAGGTTCTTAGGGAATTATTATCTTCAAGCTCTCTCCCCTTCCTTTCCCCCTTTTCCTTCTTCCTCTTTTTCTATGCAATCACAGAACTTCAGAGTATGAGTAGCCCTCAGAGGTCACTGAATCCTGAATGAAATCCACTTCTCTTCCCCTTTTCCCCTCAACATACCTCAGGCCACCATTGGAGCAACTTCAGTGAAATAGAATTCAGTAGCTCCTAAGGGGGCCTATTGCACTTTGGGATCCCTCTAATAGCTTTGCCTGATACTGAGCCCCAATCTACTTCTCTGTAACTTACCCCTATTGCTCCTGGGACTGAGCAGAACAAGGCTAATCCTCCTTCCACATGACGGCTCTTCAAAGACAGCTCTAATTTTCTCCATAAGTCTTCTCTTCTCCAGGATAATCATAACCAGTTCTTTCAAACTGATCCTCCAATAGCCTGGTTTCCAGTCCCCTAACCATCCTTCCCTGGATTCACTCCAGGTCTAGTGAGGAAATTGAGAGGATTAGGACAGCAAGTGGTTAATTTTGGGAATTGAATAAACCACACTGACTCCATCTTGTGACAATTCTGGAGCTAGCTCAGTTCCCTTTCTATTCAATTATGAGTCTAGTCCAATTTCTGTCCTGTGAAAAAACTTTATTCAATTGTGGGAACTGGGAGAAAACCTTATTGTATCGTTTGAACCCAGCCCTGCATGGCTGGGAAGCTGGACCACCTCTACCTGCTGCTTAGAGACTCTTAACTAAGAACCCTAGATTATGCTGACCAGAAACCCAGTCAGATCCAAAGATTGATGCAGGAAGTTTTCTCACAATTGTATTTCTCAAGCAGCATATATGTCTTATCTGAAAACTAGTTCCATAATGATCAATCAGTTATTGTTTCCATGTTCCTTTGATTGTTTACAGATACTTGGGGGAGTTTTTTTCTGATTTCAGGGAATTAATTGTACCTGTTTACTCTCCCCTCCCAACTTAAAGTCCCTAATATTTCACCCAAATAGAAATCAGATACCTAATGTTGTATTGTTTCATTTTAATTAATTGGCTTCATTTAATTAATTGTTTTTAATGTATAAAAGTCTGTTTTCCTCTGTATTTGGGGTCCACTGCCAAAACTGAGAAAGGTGAATGGTCCTGATTTGTTGGATAATTGGCATCCACTGCTTAATAAATTGATATGCTGCTTAGAAACTCAAATCTTTGTTTCCTCAGTCATTTCATCTTTCACTCAACACACTGAACCAAGGCAGATTATATGTCATGTAGGAATATATATCATTTCCTTATCCTGGACAATATGCTTACATTAATTACAATCTAAAACTTGCCTCTTTTATTATCATGTCACAATGCCAACTCATGCTGAGCTTGCAATCCACTAAACTTTCCCAGATCTCCTTAGAAATCATCTAATCCAATTTCTTCATTTTACAGATAACCAGAGAGAGAAAATTACTTGGTCAAGGCCATATAGTGTTGTATGAACTTACACAAATAAGTGTCATTAGAGTAAGTCATCGGTAAAATTTTGAGGTCTCCTCATTCTCAGTTTAGTGTATTTGTTTTCCTATAGCATCATATTTGTAGCCAGTTGATCACATAGCCAGTTGATCACATAGCCAGATAGTCTTTATTAAAAGTCTACTTTCTGTTTAGCCCTGTGACATAGGGACAAAGGGACACAGAGAAAAAGGGTGTGCTAGAATGAAAAGAACACTGAATTTGGAATCAGAGAACATCCTTTTATAATCTGGTTCTCTCATTTACAATATATGTAGCCAGAAGCACACCACTTGCCCTTTTGGGACCTTTGTTTACTAATCTATAAGTGGGAGGGTGGTGAGTGGGTACCCTTAAATTGGTGTCTATGGTCCCCTTGAGCTCTAAATCCACAGTCCTGTGAAAACCCAAACCATCAAATGCACAGTCTCTTTCTTAGAGAATCCAAGGATCCCATGATGGGGGGGGGGAGGGGGAGGAGGTACCCAGTTAGCTTACCCAGGAGATGTGCCTTCTACTGACAATAGATTCAAGAAAGGCAAAAATCTGGAGGGAAATCCCCCCTCCCCCAACTATTCCCTCTACACACACATTCTTTATCCCATCCTTCCCCCAGGGACATCCAGCTAAGTGGTCCAGAATGTCATTTTTCTGACAATATAAGGCAACTGGTATCACTCCCTTCCCTCACTTGCTTTTAAAAGCCAGGATCTTGTACTTCAGTTCCAAGACAGAGCCAACTTGGCAGTGCTTCCAGCTGGACCCTGGGGTCTGAACATAAGACAGACTGGGCCATAAATGCTTTTTTATTCTTCCAATTCTTCAGCACCTCACCTCCACCCATTTTCCCCATTGACTGTTTTTCTTTCTTATGTACAGAACCAGGGAAACCTTCATATCTCCTCAAGTACAATCAAATTCCAGGGGAGGAGAGAGATGCTAATCCAAGTCAGTGCACTAATCTGAATCAGGACAAGTAGTGTCACTCATTCTTTATGAAGCAGTTGAGAAGGAAAGGGCTCTCAGAAGCAAATGCTAAGTGATTTTTTGGCTCCCTACTTTTTCCCTTACAGAGCCATTTACCCTACTCCCTGGGCACCTTTATATCTCCTCCTAGTGTTTATATAGTAAAACTTGTTTCAGCTTGGATAGCTTGTGCTCTATGTACTACTTACTTACTGTTTTGTCTGCTAAGATTCCTTTGAGCTTCAATACTCTGTTCTATTTTCTAACTCTCTATGTTTTTATGAAAGGGTCACCTCATAGTTATTAAAACCATGGATTTTTCAGAAAAGGCCTCTATTTCTAAACCTTTTCTTCTTCTTACTGATGCCCTTCCGCTGCTCTGTTACCAACCAGAGCTCTCATTCTGCCTCTCCCCTTACCACCTACTAGCCTTTATTCATTCACAGGTGTACACAATAAATAGCAGCTTACATTATAATAATAATAAGAGCTCCCATTTATAAGTGGCTTTATTTATCTACTTTATCTCATCTGAATGTCAAGACAACCTCAAGAGGCAGACAATACAGATATTGTTATACCAGTTTTATAGATGACAAAACTAAGGCAGAGTGACCTACCTAAGATTACAGAGGAAATTAAAGAACCAGAACAAGACTGATGGCCTGCAGGTCCCTTATCCTTTCATTTTCACTCCCATAGGGATTTGCACAGTAACATAGTCCAGAGACTTAATTGGGAGAATCAAGAATGATGAAATTTCATAGGCAGTTAAGTGGGACAGTGGCTAGAGTGCCAATGTTGGAATCAGGAGGACCCAAGTTCAAATCCAGTCTCCAGATCCCTAGGCAAGTTATTTACTCTGGTTTCTTCAACTGTAAAATGAGGATAGTAATGGCAATGTGATGTTTGTATTTATATATTTATATAATGTACTTAATAGAGTGTCTTACCCTAGGCTTTTAATAAATGCTTATTTCCTTCCTATAGGACATCCAAGGGGGAGATACTTGGATAAGGGACTCATGGTCCCTTTCTTAACCAGAAAAGAACCAGGGTTTTCAGAAATCGCCTCTAACAGTCCTCACTGTCTTTGGGATGGAGAAACTCTGACTCTGAGCTGTAAGAATCATAGGACAGGTTTATAATAGTGTACTTCAGAAAAACAGAATCCAATATATGAAGCAAGCTCCCCATTTTCTCCCTCCCCCTACTGTTAGGATACTATAATTGGTAAAGCTCTCAAACATCCTTCAAATGCTAACAATCCATGGCTCTAATACAAGGCTATGATTACAAATGTCAAAAAGACAGAGCATGAAATTAACTTCCTCTCAGTTAGTGGGTACAGGGGCGCGGAGCTCTGTGCCATGCTGATGTACTACCTTCCACCCATCTGTGACCATAGAGAAAAACGTTCCCTGCATTGGTGAGTGCTAGAAATATTAGGGTGACAACCATATCTTTCCATGACACTCTACTCAGCAATTCAACAGGTCCCCAAATACCAGCCTGGTCTGGCCTTGACAGTGGGGAAAAAACCTAGAAGGGAGCAACCATGCTTGTTTAACAGGCTAATCAGATGACACAAGAAGAGTCAGCAGTGCCATGGGACTAACAGGGAAAGGCTTTTGTCTTTTCTGTTACGTTTAAATAAGAAGGAACAGGGAGCTCAGAGACTCCTTTGGATGTAGGCACAATGTACTTTTCTTCTTCCAGAGCTCAATTCAACTAATAATGATCAAACACTTAAAATGTGTAAGACATTGATGACACAGGTCCTTGTCTCATGGAGCTTATAACCTAATGGGGCAAAGGATGAGTATATAAATAACTATTAAACCACAACTAGACTATAAGCTTGCTGAGGTAAAGGCAAGGGGGAGAGAGTCCCCATCTTGGTAACTCTAGCACTAAGTTCAGGCAGGCCCTTTCACATAGCAAGAATTTAACAAACATTTCTTCACATGAAAGGAAACTATGACATAAAGATCAATGAGATAAATGCAAAAGAGAAGTCCATGTCAAGCTTAATGAGAGAAATCTGAGGAGGGAATGACACCTTTTACCTGGAGGAGACAGGAAAGCTTTCTTGGAGTACACAGAATCTGAGTTGGTCCTTGAAAGAAACAAGAAAGGCACTCCAACAAAAAGAAATGAAGAAAAAGGAAGTGACCACTTTAGATGTAGAGGCGGGTGGGTGGAAAGGGGTTGGGACAGAATGAATAAAAGCACAGACAGAGGAAGAGAAGAAAGGGAGACTGAAAGTAATTTAGTTTCACTGGTACATGGAGAACATGAAAGACAGTGATAAAAAAAGATTGGACTTATAATCTGGAAGACTTTGAATGTTAGGGTGAGGTTTACATCTTATTCAACAGACAATAGAGAGCTAGTAAAGATATTTGATTTCAGGAAGAACATATACATAATACAATCCAACTATAGCTTGGAACTTACTAGAAAATGCAGAGAATGAAGAGAAGTATTTATATGATTCATTGGAAATTCTAATTAATTTTTTCTGATTCTCATACATTTATATTTCCTTCATCCTAACTCTCCCTCCAAAAAAATTAAGAAAAACAAAACAAAAACTCTTATAACATATTGAGCAGTCAAGCAAAAAAATTTCTATCATTGAACATTTCCAAGGATTAATATATCCATTATTCCCTTGAACCTCTGTTTCCTTGAACATTTTTGTGAAGTACATGGCACCAATGTCACCCACCATTCACATTTTTAGATATGAAAACTGATGTCCAGAGAAGAAAAAATTGTTTCTACTTTGCACAAAATAACACAGCAATAGTGGCAGAGCCAAGACTGAAATCCAGAAAGGCTTATATGTTTTCCTTCATATCTCATGATGCCTCCCCTTCCATCAGATGTATGAGCAAAGTAGGAGTACAGGTATATACCCATTTTAGAAATGAATCACTTAAGAGCACAAGATCTGGATTCAGAAGATCCAAGACCTAAACTGGAATTCCAGCTCTCTTACTTATTATTGTGTGACCCTGGTCAAGTCACTTCTGTTTCCTCATCCCCAAAATGAAAGAATTACATTTGACATAAACACTTGAGATAATGAATAGCTTCAATGAAATACAGGAGAAAAAAAGAAATTCATAAAAATCTTTAGCATTTCTATTTAGCAACAATTAAAATTCAGGAGGAAATAATAGAGAAAGAAATATTATTCAAAATAACCATAAAATGCATAAAATATTTGGGTGTCACCTACCAAGACACATTCCAAATTTAAACAAATAAAATTATAAACACTTTATAGAAATAAAGATAAGACTTAAATCACTGGAGAAATATTCATGGCTTAGAGTTGAATCACACCAATACAATAAAAATCATAATTATTTATAATATAACATAGATTTAGTGATCTACAAATCAAACCATTAGGGGTTACTTTACAGAACTAGAAGAAATAATTACAGGATTCATTTAAAGTCACAAAAAGTCTAGAATCTTAAGGGAAAAATTTTTTATAAAGAAAGATTGAAAACAGAATAGCAAATTTCCAACAAAAATTGGAAATAAATAATCTCTATTGGTTGAGCTATGGAAAAGGCAGGTGCACTGAATTTTTCCGTATGAAAAAAAAATATTTTAAAAAATTCTCAATTGTACCAACATAAACAAGAAGAATTCTATATACAAAGAAGAACACAAAGGGACAATATATGAAATCACAAATGTACAGTTTGCTTTTTTGAAAGTACATGTTACTTTCAAAGCTGCCCCGCTTGTGGATATTACCTTTTGAACTTTCATCTGTTAGTGCATTTTTAACATTAGTACACTATTATCAGAACTATGAATTAGTTCAGCCATTATAGAAAACTACTTGGAAGTACACAAAAGGAAAAAAAAAATGCCCAAAGTTTTTGATCCAGGGATAGCACTTCTAGCTTTATAATTCATGGATGTCAAATACAGAAAGAAAGCTCTTATAAATAACAAAATATTCTCTGGAACTCTTTCTGGAGTAGTCAAATAGGTTCCCATTGAGTAGGGGACAGCCAAACAAAATGTGATACATGGATGTAAGATAATATTAACATGCTTTAGGAATAGAAGAAAAGTGAAGAATTCAGAGAAAAATGGGAAAACATAAATGACCAGAGGCAGAAAGGTGGTGGTTTCCTTCCTCCTCATTGAAGGTCTTCAAGAAAAGGCTGGACAATCACTTATCAACTATGCCAATGAGGATTCCTTTTGGGAAAGAATTAAGACTAGATAGTGCTAAATTCAATGAATCTGTGAGGGTCATATAAGTAGAATAAAAAAAAAATGTAGCCCAATGTATAACTACAACTTCTGTAAACAGAAAGACAATAGAACAAAATTGAAAATTGTGAAACTATAATAACCAAGCTTGTTTCCAAGGAGCAATGAGAAAATATATCTCATTTTTCATTTAAAAGTTAGGGAACTATGAATGCAAAATGTTGCATATGCCATCAAATGTGATCAATATGAAGGTTGGTTTTGCTGAACTTTTTTCCTTTGTTTTTTTTAAAAAAAATCTTTTTTTATAAGGGAAGGCTCACTGAGAGTAGTGGAAAGAAGAGGCGTACATTTAGAAATGAATGTGATATAAAAACAAAAAGCACCAATAAAATTTTTAAAATGAAAACAAAATAAAGGGAAAGGGCTCTACATTCTTTATCTAGGATTTCTTTTAACTCTTAACTCTTGACAGTTCCCAGGCCCATGATGATGGATGAAAGCAGTCCTTCCAAATTCAACCTCAGGGCTGTGGTTGTGGCTAGGAGGATTAGCCAAAACTTGTGACCCAGAGAAAGAACAAAAAGGGAAATTTTGAAGCAGGATAATATCCTTGAACTAGAAAGAACATTTTTGATCTTTCTACTTTATAAAGGAAGTGATAGTCCTACTATATTCTGCCCTGCATGTGGAATATAGTGTTTAATTCTGGATATTACAGGAAGGATATTGATAAACTAGAAAAGTCCAGAATAGGGCAATCAGAAAGGTGAAGGCCTTTGAGTTCATGCCATATAAAAATGGGTCAAAGAAAAAGGGAATGTTTAACTTGGAGAAAAGGAATGTTAGAGAGAATGTGATAGTTGGCTCCAAGTATCTGAAAGGTTGTCATGTAGAAGACCAATTAGACTAGTTCCTGCTTTGCCTCAGAGAAAAGAACCAAGAGCAAGGGGTGGACATTACAAATAAATAAATTTAAACCTGATGCAAGGAAAAAAATTTTATATGAGTTAGTGCTCAATGTGTCCCTTTAGTTGAGAGCCATTTCCCTGCCAGTCAAGTTATTCAAGCATTGACCAGATGCTTATTTTATCAGGTATCTTAAAGAGGGGATTCACAATCAGGTAGGAATTGAATTAAATGGTACCTGAGATCCCTTACAGCCCAGAGATTCTCTAAGGCTATGAGACAAAACAGCATTGGGGAAATGGGCAAAGTTCAAAAATAATCCACTGGCAAAGAGCAAGCTTCATTTTCCCTCCTTCCCTTTTCAGGCTCCCCTTAATCTCTTCTCACTTTCCTCTGTGGCCTTCTAAACTAGCCATTAATTAGAGAATGGTAATTAACTTTCTGGTTCAAGTAATATTTTGCAAAGGAATTCCATTAAAGAGGTGATTTGCATATTCTCAGACAATGTTGCCTGGAAATAAATGCATGTCCTTTTAGAGAGTAGCAGTCCTAAGATTGTCCTTTAATCTTAGGGAGACATTATCGTTGAGTGCATGCTACAGAGAAAGGATAAGATATAGTCTACTACCCAGCAAAACAGATCTTAGAAAGTTCCACTCAGGCTTTCTTTCTCCCTCTTCTAAAATGATGGAATCCCCTCATCCCTGCCCAAAAAATGCTGGAATTCCTTCCTTTCTATATTAAATCTTCACTAGTTTGTACTCAAATCTACTGAAATTTGGCCACTTCTTTATCATAACAATGATAGTACAATCATACTATCGTATAGTATAAATGCTTTACGATTTCCAAAGCAAAGGGAGTACAGGTGTTATCTCCATTTTATAGATGAGAAAACTGGAGTTTTAAAAAGGTTACATGCTAAATCCACAGGCCATACAAGTCATAGTATTGGAACCAGAACTTGAACTCAGACTTTTTCATTCTAAGATCAATACTCCTTTCACATATATTGCACTGTCTAAAACAGCTTTAGAGTCCAGCAAAAGATTTCTAGTCTACTTTCCATTCACTTATAGTCCCCGATGTATTCCACCATCCAAGACAATTCCCAGGTTTTTCTTCTTATTCATAGGAAATATTTTTCCAACAAATTTAGAAACTGCAACTTCTGGAAACCATTAGTCTGGCACATTAGCAAGACTATGTGCTTCTTCAGGTCAAATTAGATAGGCAGTCAGAGTATGGTAGAAAGAGCCTTGGAATTAGGATATTTGGATCTGTGTCCTGGTTTTCCCTGTTTCTACTTGGTGTCACCTTTTAGTAAGACATGTTGGAGCTTCAGTTTGCACATTTATAAAATGCATACAATGATACTTCCCACTATCTTAGAGTGTTGTGAGGAAAACACTTTGAAAACTGTTAAGTGCTATAGCAATATGAGCTATCCACAGATCATAGGATTTAGGGCTAGAAGGGACCTTAGAGATTATCTGATCCAACCCACTCATTTCAAGGATGAGGAAATTGAGAAAATGGAGAGAGAGGAAGTGACTAATTATTCAAAGCTACACAGGTATTAAACAGTAAAGGTAGGATTCTGGCTCCAAGGTCAGTGCTCTGTTCTTAGGACCAAAATGCTTTTCTATTATCATCTTCTTCATAATTACATTTTGATACAACTATGATAATAATATTAAGCTATTGCTCATCTTTAGAACATCAATGAAGTAGGTCCCCAAATTTCCTTCCAGCCTGCAACATTTCCCTATGCATCATATTTTCAGATATATGGTTATAAGTGCATTTGATCCCCACCAATGGCAAAAGAAAGGACAATCAGGGGAGGAGTGTATTTGAAGCCTTTTTCCAAAAGGGTGAATCACCTTGTATTATGTGTGTGTACATAATGTAAGAAATCCACACATAGACACACACACAGATTCAGACTTCCCTTGGAATTAGAATCCCATCCTGAGCTGGCCATATTCTCAGCAGACTGGCTAATTTCCATGATTACTAAAAATACTGCCCGACTCAGATCTCTAGAAAATACACAAGGGAACCACAGATAAAAAAGGAAAGAGATAAAAATAAGAAGGCAGAAAATAAATTGTCTTATAAATGTCCAGTCATTTTGTGGGTACCTCATCCCCTTCCTATCACTAAGAGGTGCTATGCCTAACACTTACTCTCAGAAGCCTTGAAGGCTCTGAGTACAATCTTAGCCACTCAACTTGGACAAATCTCAAGAGGCAAATATGCCAAAAGCTCCCCGTATTGCCTGTATCATCCTCCCTACCCCTTTCCCTCATTTTCCTCCCCCCCCTTCCCTTACTCCTGGCATCCAATTCTAATTCTGCCACTTAACTTGCTATATGACCTTAAGGGAGTCATCTTCTTAGTACGTAAGTTTCTTCATCTATAAAATGAGAATAAAAATCCCTACTCCAGTGATCTTATAAGGTTGTGGTGAGGACTACATGAGCAAATGTGTGAAGGAAATCCTGGGAGAAGCAGACAAGCATTAAAGAAACGGGGTAGTTTGTTATTATTAAGTCTTTCAGGGTTGAATTTGGTTCCCATGAGGAGCAGAGGGGGAAGGGAGAATGGAGGGAGGAATGAAGAGCCTTTCCTGCTACTAATTAATTCATGGCTGTATTTTTTCCAAGACAGAGGCTCGTTTAACAAACATCCATATGTTTTGGGCTTCTCAGTGCCAGGAAAAACTGAACTGGGATGTTACATGGGGAATGCCTATAGAGGATCTTCCAAAAGCAAGGAAAAGGAAATTCCTAGAAGAGGTAAAAGCAATTTCTTTATCTCTTACCATCTTATGAATCATGTTAAGTGTGCCAGTACTGAGGAAGGAAGCAGGGGGCCTTAGGAAGATCAGTTCCTTACCTTTGTTTCAGAGTTACCAGTCTTTATGCTCTGGACATTCCCTAAATAAATGATAGAGGTCTTCTGCCAGACCCAGCAGAGAACTCAGTTCTCCTTTTCCTCTGTTCTGGAAGATTAGGTCCCATTTTCCCCTGTTCTAGAATCCTGGGTGTCCTGGCTCCCCTTTCCCCTTTCTAGAATGTTGTGCTACACATTCCAATCTTGCTTGTTGACAGAAGTGTGTTTTAAGTAAGAGGTAAGAGTCTGATGGAGGGTAACTTCAAGAAGGCATCTTGTCATTGGCAAGTGGAAAAAAGGGCCATCTAGGCTGGCAATGGATGTGGCTCTGAGCCAGGGAGGCCAGGGAGCCTACAGAGCAGTCAACCATGTCTAAATTACATGATCATTCCCTTGGCTCTTGGCTTAAAATACCACTGACATCAATGCTTCCAGACAGACCTACATTATGAACAAAGATGTAATATGATAATTGGTGAGAGAAAATATTCAGGGCAGAGGCCAGATACTAACTAGCTGTGTGACCTTGAACAATATTCCCTTCCTCAACCTGGATTTCCTGGTCTGTAAAAATGAAGCGGTTGTAACACTAAATGAACTCCAGACTTCTTTCAAGCTCACACTTTCTGTTCTGTTCTGTTCCACCTCTAACATCCTATGTTCTAACACTCCATGTTCCAACTCTAAAATGCTGTTTTCTAAGGTCTTTTCTACCTTTGATTCCTTAGTCTCCAAAAGTTGGGAAGAAATATAAGAAACTAGTGGAAATTTCTATTTTCTTCTTGGTTTAAATTAAGTCATTGACTTTACCCAATGATAATGAATATAAGTTTCATCATTTTATGACTTATTGAAGTTAGAAGGGACCTTAGATTATCTTATCCAACACCTTTTCATTTTAAAATTGAGGGAACTTTCCAAATCTACATAGCTAGTGACACTCAGGATTTTGAACCCAAGTCTTCTGACCCAGTTCCAGGTTTCTTTTCACTACCTCACATTGCCTCAATGTTGAGAATAAACTTAATCTTATCACATAAGATTGTTTTAAAAATCAGTCATGTTATTTTACACTATTACTAATACGTATTTTTTTTAGAAATCATGTTAAATAAGATTCTACTTTAAATTTTTGGTCTGAATTTTATGTACAGTAAAGAGTTCCACCCCTACATTTGAGGATCCTTTCATTTTGCAGATGAGAAAACTGAGGCCAGGGAGAAGTTACCTGCCCTATGCTAATTAATGAAGGTTAAACTAAAACCCAGGTCTTCTGATGTCCAGCTAAATAATAATAACCAAATAATACCAAGGCATGTTTTTATGGTTTTTATGTGGTTTATAAAGCAATTTCCCCACAACAGTCTTTGGAAATGGGTAATATAAGTATTCCTCTCATCATTTTCTAGAAGAAACCAAGCCTCCAAGATCTCATGTGGCCTCTCCTAGAGCACAGCCAGTAAATGTCAACACATGGGACTCCAATTTATGGCTTCAAACTTAATCCAAGTGTATTAGAGCAGAAATGTCAGACACACCAATTCACAAAACAATACTAGAATCAGATTAAAATGTAACTGGTAAATATTAACAAAGTAAATATAAATACAACATCACATAGGTAACATAAACATGTGCTTTTCTAAATCAATATGTAGTCCCCCAAGGAGCTTTATGTAGGTTTAGTGGCCCCCTTTTCTATTTGAGTTTAACTCCCTTTTTTTCAAGAATTGCAAGTTCAGTAAGTTAACAATATGCTACAGTAACCAAAAAGCTAGTGGAATCTTAAGGTGCACTGAGAGGCTAGGGATCTGAGGTGATGATCTCATTGGATTCTGTGTCCACCAGAGCAGACTTGAAGCACTGTGTTCATTTCTGGGTACCTTATTTTTAAGAAGGAAACTAGAAAGCACCCAGAAGAAAGAGACTAAAATATAGTAGAAGGTCTCAGGGATGAGTTGAAGAATCTGAGGATGCTTAATCTGGAAAGGATGGGATGGTAGAGGGGAATGTGATTCATTGATGTTTAGTCAATTAGTTGTATCCAAATCATTGTAGCCCCATTTAGGGTTTTCTTGGCAGACACTGGAGTAGTTTGCCATTTCCTTCTCCAGCTCATTTTACAGGCAAATGGGGTTAAATGACTTGCCAAGGTCACACAGCTAGTGAGTGTCTGAGCCAGTTTCTGAACTCAGGTCTTTCTGACTCCAATTCCAGTGTTCTATATACTGAGTCACCTAACTGCCTCTTCAAATATTTCAAGTGCTACCAATGTGTGAATGTGTTTATTTAAGGGATTATATTTATTCTGTTTGGTTGCAGAGGACAAAATGAGGAGTTATGCATGGCAATTGTAAAGAGGCACATAGAAGCTTATAAGGAAAACCTTTATAATAGAAAAATTCCAAAATGAAAGGAAAGAGAGGGGATTTCTTCCTACTAACAATCAGCTAAGTTGGGTGATTCTCATTCAGTTACAGTTTGTAGTAGATGGCATCTGAGACCCCTTCAACTTCAGTGATTCACTAAAGTGAATCTTTCTACTTTGTCATTGCCAGGGATAGCTCAGTAGTGCTATGTATAGAATGGTGGGCCTGGAGTTAAAAACCTGAATTCAAATTCAGCCTCAGACAATTACTAGCTGTGTGAGCCTGGGTAAGTCACTTGGCCTGTTTGCCTCTGTTCAATTGTAAACAGCACCTACTTTACAAGGTTGTTGTGGAAATCATATGAAATACTATTTGTAGAGCACTTAGCACAGTGCCTGGACATAGCAGGCTCTATATAAATGCTTGTTTCTTTCTCCTTCCTTTCCTCCCTTCCTACTGTCCTGATTCTGAAAAGGAATTGACTTCATTAATGACGGTCTTAGACTGCCCTAAGAAATGAGACAAATATTACCAAATCCAGGGCTTTTCTTCCTCCCAGCCTTGGTCCACTATGTGAGTTATACTTCACCTCTAAAGTTTGATCTCATTCCCAGACCTTGGTTCCTAAATCTAAGGTAGAAATGCCCAGTGCCCACTCAGATTTAGTTTCAGGACGGGAACAAGGCATCTGACAGCTGATGGTTCCTTAATGCCCCTCCCTCTTTCTTGAGTGATTGTCCACTTCCCTTAAATGACAGCCATCTTCTCATTTTATACCACTTATTTAGGCTGGCTGAGTTGAGATTCCTGACACACAAGACAGATTCCTGAAAGCCTTCTATGTCACAAAAAGCTGGGGATTAACCTCTTCCTCGTGGCTGGCTATCACTCCCAGTTCTCTGACTAAACTCCTTTGCTTCTTTCTTCCCATAATGGCAAGATGGTTTGGCATTCAAGTTCAAGCAGCACAGAAGCAGTAGCTTTTCTGTTTCAGAGCTGGGCTCTAACATGCTTTCCTTGATCAGGAGATTTTGTTCAGAGCAAGAAGCCACCTTAGATATCATCTGGACCATTTTCCTATTTGAAGAAACCAAGGTTCAAAGAGAGGATAAGATTTATGGTGTCATGAAAAGAATGAAGAACTGGGAGTCAAAAGACCTAGGTTCTCAAGCTGCTTCTGCCAGCAGCTAATTAAATGAATTGAAACAAGTTATTTGAGATCAGAGGTACACAGACTCCTGGGGGGTCCATGGATAGATTTTAGGGGGTCTGTAAACTTGGGTATTTCCACTAATCTCTGGCTCCCTTAGTAATCTTATTTACTGAGAAAGGATCTATAGGTTTTGCTAAACTGCCCAAAGGGTCCATTACACACAAAAAAAGGTTATGAACCCCTGGACACGATGGTTTCTAAAGTACCTTTCAACTCTGCCATTCTAGAATTTAAGGTTTAATATTCATTCTATAATTCTTACCCAGGGCCTTTCTTTCACTGTTCATGGGAAATCCAAGCTTTCTTCCTATGCTAGTGATGTGACAGAACCAGATTTTGTTGATATAAAATTAATAATCCGATGCTGTACCACTGCCAGTCTGACATCCTGTTAACACTGCTAATGTTTAGTATCATTTCAGGAAACAAGTCTATAGCCTGCCCTGTAGGTAGGAGCTCTCCCACCACCTTACCCTCCACCCTCCTTGGTACCCTTAAGATTTGTTACTAAAGAACCCTCGGCAGGACGTGACCCAGAGAGGTCATTTTCACCATGCCTCTGCCCACAACCCTGTCCATATACAATCCACAGCTGACAACTGAAGTGTCTGTCCATTTTTCTGGGCTGCCTGATTCCTGTTTTCAGGAATATTAAAGGTAAACATTACAAGCACACTGCAAGCTCACAAATGTGGATCCACACACAGAGGTTGGGCCTCCATCTGTGCTGTTCCACTTCTTCAATATGCCATATGACAGACCCAGAGCCAAAGAAGGCCTTCTAGCCAGAGTACGTACATGAACACTTGCATGCGGGTGCAGAGATTCCTGATGCTCCAAGTATACTGGTGAGTAAAAGAAATCATGGAAATGGGCATGATCCTCTGGTCAGGGAGGCAGAGCAGCTGAAAAGGTTGCCAGACTCTAACAAAGACAGCAAGTACCTTAAATGTCTGGTCTCTCTAAGCCAAAATACGGGGCTCTCCGACACAGGGAGAGCCTAGGTCTTCATTGAAGGGTCCTCAGGTTACAGAGGGCTTGGCTGTGGACTTGGAATAAATGGAAATATATTTGAAGATAGAAGCTTCCAGGTTGAGGGGGGGGGGCTGAATGGGCTGGCGAGACTCCTCAGGGAGAGGCAGAATCACAGGAAGATTGGATGCAGCCTGAGAAAGCTCTTAGGTCACTTAAATGCCCATTCGATCTCTAGAGGAGCTGGTCTATAAGATGGAACTTACACGCCTCGGCCTGCTGTGGGGGATTGGCTGGCAGAGAGAAATCTGACTCGTTCTGCCGATGTGCTTCTTGTTTTTCTGTGTTTGGGAGCTTCTCGGGGTCTAAGGCAAAGAAGCAGGGTTTGGGGAAGGGAAGCAGGTGGGAAGGAGGGTCAGTCTGGCTCAAAGGCTTTGGAGACAAGATGCTCTGCTCCCTCTCAGGGAAGCAGCATCCTAACTGGGAACTAACATGAGCTCTTCCAAGAGAGCTTGAGCAAAAAAGGGATGGCATCTGTCACGGACAGAAAGGACCCCAGGGAGGCAGTGTCCATCGGGTCAATTGAAAGGCAGCAGAAGGCATGACTTTGCCTAGAAAGACCTACTCTGAAACTTCCATGGCTGCCTTCAGCTTTCTTTCCCTCCTAAGCCTGTCATGTCAGCCCCCCAACCCCCCATCCCCAACCTCCAACACATCTGAGCCATGCTCAGATCATCCATAAGAGAGATGAGGGAGGAGGGGGAAGGGAACAGCTTTCTGGACTGGTCTATAGAGGTACAGCCAACCTGGGAAGGATTCAGACAATTCTCCCATCTGCCTCCCATCACAAGGAGAAGCATGACCAGCAGACTCAGAGGTGGAGAGGACGAGGCACATGTCCTGAGCTGCCTCCTCTGTTCTCCAGCCACTCAGCACCCCACAGAGAGCAGATGTGACCCCAAGCACACAGGCACTCATCCCCTGCTGACTCCTCCCCTCCCCAGTCCCAAAGCGGGAGCCACTTTATCATTCCATGTCTCCATTCTCCACGTTTCTCCCCAGGACCTATGTGACAAACACCTTGGGTTAGACACCAAATGTGCTTCTAAAAGATTGGTCACTGGTGTGTGTAATGGGGCAAGGCATTCAGAAGCATTCAAATACCACCCAACAAAGCAAACAGAAGCCCCTGTCCAAGATCCAGGATCGCAGACAGCAGAGTGAATACTAAGATACTGATTCTGGATGTTCCTAAGAAGAGAATGCTTCTTCCTGATGAAGCCATATTCTTTGGGGTCTGCCAGTGTCCTTGCCCCAATGTCCCTGTCTCTTTAGGGTCTCAGAAGTTTGTGGCATGTTCACTCTATCCACTGAGGTTAAGGGAAGGTGAAGACTCTCCTTGAACTGAAACCCACCCTCTCCCCCCCAAAAAAACCCCAACCACCTTCCATTTATTGTATGTGTGGACCTCCAGTCTGAACCTGATAACCCCAGCCTTTAAGGACTCAGATAGCCAGGGCTCTTGGTAGTAGACAGTGAAGCAAGACGTCTCCATACCCCCACCTTCACACACCTCATTTTAAAAAAAAAGCCATACAGATCTTACCATCTACAGTTCAGTCAACATCTATCTATTTGGATCTTCAAAGGACAAAATAATTAAAACAGGGGACCTAATTCCTTTCAACCTTTGTTCTCTTCTACCACCCCGTCTTCCAGATTCTCATCCACCACACTTGTCCCTTCCCCCTTCATCTCTGTGCCATCCCTCCCCCCAACCAACCTTAAAACGCTTCTCTCTGTCTAGTTTCTCCTCACACCTTTAAGAGACATTATAGAGAGCACAGAAGGGCTAGAGAGTAGGTAGCAAAAGGTCAGCATAGTCCCCCTCCTAACCCCTGGGGAGGGGGGTTAGTGCCAGAAAGGTACAAGAGAGGAAAATGAAAAAGGAGGAAAAATCCTGTTTCCCAATCCAAACACCAAGCTTTTCCTGGCTATTCCTGCAAACCAAAGCCCTAAATCCCAACACTAACTGTGCCTGCTTTTTCTCCCATCCCCAATTCCATCCAGGGGTCAGATTTGTAAGGAAGAGATGACAGGACAGATAGAAAGCAGAGGTTTTGCCATCTCTCTTTCAGGATGGACCATGACCCAAGGAAAATAGGAGGGAAGCGGAGAAGGGAGAAAGGGGAGGCTGATGTCCACACGCTCCTGGCCCAGGTTCCCATTCCAAAACCCCAGCCAAAGTCTTCCCTTCCTGTCTAGTGTCCCTTAGCACAAGTACCACTGGAGACAGTGCTGGAGGAGGCTTGGGGCAGGAGGTCAGCAGAAACTCCAGATGCCTCCTCCCAACAGGGTTGTGACTCCAGAAAGATAGGCTAGAGAAGAGGAACAAAGAAGGTGGGGCCAAACACACTCTGGCTGCCCCGTCCCTTTCACCCAGACTCCTCTCTCTAAAACCAAACCAGAAGCCTCCCTTCTCCTCGACCTCCCTCCATCTCCCCCAGCCTCAGTCTCGGGGCTGGAGGTGGGGGCCAGTGCCCATCCAATCACCTGCCCCCCCTCACACACAGTGTCCCCCTTTGCCCCCTCCTCCCCCAGACACCGCCCCCTGGTCACTGGCTGGGCTTACCTACCTCTCATTGTCCGCGCTCCGGAACCCAGGGAGGATGTGGCGGAAGCTGTTGTTGCGATCGAGCCTGGGCTGGCTCTTTGTCCGTTTGATGGAGCCCTTGAGCCGGCGGCTGAGGAAGCCCTGTGGGCAGGAGAGGAGGAGAGCAGGTTAGCCCCCAGCCCTCCCGGACAAGAAGGGCAGCCCCGGGGGAGGGGGCCCGGAGGGAGGGCACTCCCGGCTTCCAGGCTCCCTGGCTCCCGCCCAGCCCGGGCCAATGCGCATTGCTGTCAGCAAGGCTTGCTCGGGCTCTAGCTCCAGCTCTCGGCTCCAGCTCCCTCGGAGGGCTGGATCCAGCCCACATCTGCTCCAGCCGACGGCCAGCCGGGCGACGTAGATGGGAGACTCCCCTAAGCCTCTGTTGCCATAGCAACCACCAGCCTGAAGAGCAGATTGTAACTAGGAGGGGAGGGGAGAAGGTGGTCTCTGGGTGGGGCAAGGGGAGTCCGGTACCCCCTGCTTCTGAATCCCTAACTAGTGTCAGTTCTGTGTATATGTGTGTGTGTATGTGGGTGCAGGATGGGGGCACAAGGGCCACAAGAACCTATAGCATAGAGGGGACCACCAGAGCCCCAATCCCTTACTTCTGAATCTTTTCATCAAATCTTACTGAAATCAGGTCATGGCCATTCAAGGAGGCTCAGTGGACAACAGGCTCCTTGCCTAATCAAAATTCAGAGGTGTTTTCCTCCTGTCCCCAAGATCCTCCTGGTATTTAGATGGAGCCTCAGTAGGGTAGGACGTAGCTCTAACAGCTAAAATCCTGGTTATACAGACAAAGCAGGGGGTTAATTCTAATTCTGCCACTAATTCATTGTATGACCTTGGGCCAGTCATTCAGTCCTATGGGGTCTCAGTTTTATGTGTCAATGAAGGGGTTGGATTAACACTCTATGTTCTTAAGTTCTTTTCATTCTGTGATTCCATGACTCCAAAGGACTATGAAATTTGAATAAGACAAAAACTGGGGGAGGGGAGAGGAGAGGGTGGAGAGGATAGTAGTCATATCTAGAATGGAAAATTATGGTCAGGGTAAAAGTCTAAGAATACCACCTCCAGCCTGTTCTTCATCATAGCTCTAATCATTTCATTTTCTCCTCACAACAACCTTAGGATGTGGGTGCTACTATTATCTCCATTTTACAGATGAGGAAATAGAGACAGAAAAATTAAGTGGACTGTGAATAAGTAAAAAAAAATCCAGTGTCTTCCTTTTATAAGTAAGGAAGTTTAGGTCCAGAGTAATTCATTTCTTTGTCCAAAGCCACACAGAGTGGGGATTCAAAAAGGGGCCCTCTACTTCCAAAACTTCAGGGCTCTTTCCACTTATACCATTCTTCCTTATAATTTTCGCTATTCATGTTTTATTTCTCCAACAAGAATAGGAATTGTGACAATCATGTTGCATCCCCTAACACATCTAGCTATGTTTGCTAAATGATCACCTGTCCCAAATGAAAGGCTTGTGATGTTTGGGGCTGGGGATGCTGCAAAGACAGCTATCTACTCAGTCAACTCTGGGTCATCTCCCATCACTTCCAAGGAAGTCCCCCTTAACCTAATGAATCTGCTCTGAGCTGCCAATATTTCACTGGGCTGACACATAAATTTCCAATTATTTAGGGGTACCTTATCAAGATGATGAGGAAGAGCCAAGTGCAGATGGAGATAATTCCAAAACTGCTTCAAATATTAGATGTTATCTATGTAGTATGTTATATGGAATACATGCTACCTCAGAAGCCAGGGAAATAATGGCACCATTCCAATAGGCTACTTACTTATTCTGAAAACTTAATGTTCTACATAATCTGAATATTAAATTTCCTCTATCTGAGTAACACAATAAGAAAAATGAGGGCTATGAAGGTCCTTGTAATGCCCCCTGCTGCTGAATTGCTAATAGAACTCAAGCAGACACAAAGCACAGTAGGTTTTGGGGAAGGATAACCGTGATTGTGGGGCAGGTAAATGGCTCAGTGCATACACTGAGTCTGAAGTCAGGAAGACAAGTTTAAATCTAGACTCAGACATTTACTAGCTAAGGGACTGTGAGCAAGTCAGTTATCCCTGTTTGCCTCAGTTTCTTTATAAAATGAGCCAGAAAAGGAAATGGCAAGCTACTCCACATCTTTGCCAAGAAAACCCAAATAAGGTTACAAAGACTCAGATATGACTAAACAACAAATATCCGTGTATCTATATAAAGTTATATACATATATACAATTACACACACATATATGCAGACATTTCTCTTTTCATTTTATAAATATGGAAAATAAGATCTGCTACAGAATAAAAGATTTGTACCCTCAAGTCACACAGCTAGTGAATGGCAAAGCCAGAACTAGAATTAGAATTTCTGACTCTTTTCTGGTCAAATTTATTTATTAATTCTAACAGACAGAAGAAGCAGATATCTTTATACTATATTTATAGGTGACCACATATATCCCTAATATCCCTTTTTCTTTCCTCCTACCTCCTTCAATTTAGATCCTCTCACAAAAGACAGGGACTGGTAGAGTTTGGGTAATGGAGAAGAAGGGAGGCCAGCAGGCCATAGGAAGTGGGGAATAGAGGGTGATGTTGGTGGTGGGAGATTCCCTTACCTGTCTAGAAATGTGGTTCATATAACTCCTGCCCCAATGGAAGCACAGCCCAAAAGAGCAACTAGAGCTATCTTGGGAAATTCTTCCATGGAAGAAAGCCAAATTCCATCCCCAGGTTTCCCCGTCCTGGCTCAGTATACATGATCTGTTCTTTGGACCGTGAAAAAGTTCCAAGACAGAGGATTCTCCAGTGAGCCTGAGTTAGAGCTCTAGAGGTTCACAAGCTTCTTTATCAAGTAAAGAGGCAAAGGGTGCAGAGGGTAATAGAAAGAATACTGGATTTGAGTCAGAAGACATAGCTAGGAAACTTAATTAACTATGTGACCTTAGGCAAATCATTTTTCCTTTTTTGCCTTCATTTTCCTCATCTATAAAACACTGGGGTCAGCCTTGGATGATCTTTACAATCTGTTTCAGCTTTGAATCCTTAGATACTACTTCCCATCCTGAGAAGAAAAATGCAATCTATGTTCTCAAAAGTATTCCACAAATATAAAGCAAACCTTGATAGGAAGTCCAGAAAACAGGAAGGATTTGAATTTTAATGAAAGAACTGATCATAATGAACTTAATTATCTTTGGTTAGGCACTTTTATGAAGTGAGTCTTGAGTACAGTCTCTCTTTAAGAAAATCCAAGAGCAGTTAGGTGGCACAGTGGATAGAGCACCAGCCCTGAAGTCAGAAGGACCTGAGTTCAAATCTCGTCTCAGATATTTAACATTCCCTAGTTGTGTGACCCTGGGCAAGTCACTTAACTCCACTTGCCTCAGGGAAAAAAAAGAAAGAAAGAAAAAAGAAAATTCCCTAGACATGAATCCACACTTATGTCTAGCCAGGTAAATTAGGGAATTAACCATATGACAAAAGAGACCCATATATAACAAGATTTTTTGTATTATAGTCCAGTGAAATCTACAGTCCCTTTTGCAGAATACTGCAGCTTTACAAAGGAAACCAGTTATATTGAAATATAATCAGAGGATTAAAAGAGAAGAAGCTCATGTAAGGGTTGGGGATGGGCGTTAAGATCCACTGTTTTAAATATTAAGTTCCCAGTGGGCAATGATTAAGAATTCAATGTTTAGGAGGTAACTACTGCTATTCAAAGGTTCACTGGTACAAACTAAAGGTCCTTTCTACTACCCACTTGTTCTCCTATGTGGAATGTTTCACTTCCTCCTCTCTGCACATTCTAAATAAATATAAAATATATTTAATACTTTTTTAATAATATATTTAAATATATGTTAGTGAAAAGAATTATATATTTATAAATATGTAATACATTTATATATTTATGACACAATTTTAGCATATGATATATAGATTACTGAAAAGAAATATATAGTATATAATAATTTAATATATGCATATATATTTAATGTATATAATATATGTGTATTTCATAGCCAAGTGTAGTGTCCCAGAAATCTCTTCATGGATTCTTTGGCAGGAGGAGTATCCTCTAGCCCCAGGTTAGAAATGGAAAGAACCTAAAAACATTGACTACTAAGGGTGGAAGCAAGCTTTTAACATAAAGTGTTCTCTTCACTTCTGCCTCTTAGAATATCTACTTCCCTTCAAAACTTATCTCAATCCTCCTAGAAGGGACCTTTTCTTGATTTGCCCAATTGTTTTCTCTGTAATAAAAAGAATGAACACCTGCTGACTTCTTATAAAAATTCTGCATTTATTGGTCTGTACTTGAAGCCTTTCGAGCCTAGTAGAACTGGCTGCCATTGTCTTTGAAATTTTGGAGTCATGACCCAAACAATAGGGACAAATATTTACTGTTCCACCAAAACTGCTGGGAAAACTGGAAAGCAGTCTGGTAGAAATCAAGTTTAGACCAATACCTTACACTATAAAATAAGATTAGTTCTAAATGGAAACACAATAAATATAAAAGGTCATGTAAAAAACAAATTAAGAGGAAAAAAGGAAGAAATTTCCTTTCAGATCTATGTATAGAATTCATGATCATGCAAAGGATAAAGAGGATCACAGTAGACAAAATATACAATTTCATTTACATAAAAATTTAAAGATTTTGGACAACATTACCAACACAGTTCAAATTAGAGGGGAAACAATAAAATGAGGGGAAAAATTACAGGAAGTTTTTCCAATACAGCATTAGTTTCTAAGATATATGAAAAATTGATTCAAATTTATAAGAATGAGAATCATTCTCCAATTGATACATTTGTGCAAATGATATGAGCAGGAAGTTTTCAAATGAATAAATTCAGATATCAATAGCTATATGAAAAATGCTCTAAATCACTAATAATTAGAAAAATACAATTTAAAGTAAACCTGAGATTGTTTATTCCAACCATAAGGTTGGCAAAGATGATCAAAAAAATATAATGACAAATTCTGAATTTGTCATTATTTGTCGATATTTTAAGGAAATATTGATAACAAGGTGTGAATTAGTACAGTTATTCTGGAAATCAAACTGGAACAATATCCAAAAAAGTCACCAAACTGCCTACCCTTTGTCCCACTGGTAATATTTCTAGATCTACTTCCAGAGAGATCAAAGAAACAAGAAATGCACCCATAGATGCAGGAAAAAAAAAAAAAATTATAGCAACTCTTTTTGTAAGGGCAAAACCCAGAAATTAGGGAGGTATTTTTCAAGTGGGAAAGATCTAAACAAATTATAGTACAGCATTGTATTATTAGAAATAGTGAAAGGGAATGATTTCAAGAAACCTGGGAAGGTGTGCATGAATTGATATAAACTAAAATTAGCAAAACCAGTAGAATAATTTATATAATAAGACTTAAGAATGCTGATCAATGCAATGATTAACCATGATTCTAGAATATTGATGAAGTATGCTATCTACCTCCTGACCAAGAAGTGATGAAGATAAGATGTGAAAAGAGACATATGTTTTTGGACATGGCCAATGCAAGAATATTTTGCTTGACTATGCATTATTTGTTACAAAGAGGAGGAAATAAATGCTTGCTAATTGGAAAAAAATGTAAAAATAAAGAAAAATTTAAAAACCATCACAGTCCAGGATTACCTCTGTATCACAATGTGACATCATAGTAGGATATAAATATCAGTGATTAGAATTATCTTTAAGAAATACATTCTACAAGTTATGGTATAGGAATATAATGCAATATTATTTTTCTATATGAAATGAACAGACTAATTTCAGAAAAGCCTGAAAAAGCTTACATGAACTCATGCTTAGTGAAGTGAATAGAACCAGGAGAACATTGTACACAGTAACAGCAAGATTATGTGATGATCTACCATGACAGACTTTGCTCTTCTCAGCAATATAGTGATCCAAGACAATTTGATAGACTTGAGATAGAAAATGTCATTCACATCCAAAGAGAGAGAACTATGGAGACTGAATACAGCTTGAAGCATCCTATTTTCACCTTTTTTTTTCTTTCTCGTGGTTTTTCCCTTTTATTATGATTTTTCTTTCACAACATGACTAATATGATTAAATGATTATGTATGTATAAGCTATACCAGATTGCTTGTTGTCTTGGGAAAGGAAGAGGTAAGGAAGGGAGAGAGGAAAAAAAAAATTAGAATGCAAAATCTTAGAAAAATGAATATCTTTACAAGTACCTGGAAAAATAAAATACTATTGAATTTTTTAAAAAAAGAAATATATTCTATTCCATTTCATTCCATCTCCTGATTTAATGTTTGTAGCTCTCAAAATTGAACTTCTTTCAATAGTCTAGGCAGGTACCATGACAAATAGAGCTGAATAATAATATTATAATTGTCCTGTAAATAATGCTATCTAGAACATAATATATTTAATCAAGCACCTAAAATGATGCAACATATGAATATGTGTTGAATTAAGTGATTCAACCTATATGTGCTATAAGAATAAACTCAAAGGAAGTGAGAAGTTGCGTAGTTGAGAAAGGCTTCCTGGAGGAAGTCAGATTTAAGATGGTCCTTGAAGCATAAGTAAGACCGTTTGGAAGAAGTGGCAAGAAAGCAGGTTGACTTGATTATCATGTGCCATGAGAGGAGTGACAGAGATTACTATTACCATGAGGTTACCATTAATCTCATGAGATTACCATTTCAGAGAAAAGAAGCATTATCATTAAAGATGATCACAGATCATCCTGCAGTAGGTAGTGTGAAAGCTGAATGATGAGGTGCAGGGCATAGGTAGCACACCACAGTGAAGGGTATAAGAGTTAAGATCACAATTTAAAAAATGCTTTCCTTCTGTTTCCCATTGTTTTTGCAATTCTTGTTGCCAGAAGGAACCAGCACAGCACTCATTACCAGCTTGGTGGGAAGAAATGGGACTTCTGAGGATTGTGAATACTTACTTGGCAGAGCTAATGAGCTGTAGAGACTTTGGTGGGGGGTAGTAGAAACAGACCCTCCAGGGGGCATTAGCTCTCATGGGACTCCCCATCAAAGACAAGGAAGATATCTGAAGAAGCTATGACTCCAAACCAGTCAGACGAGAGTCCAATTTCCTTGGAATCTCTATTCTTGATTATCATAAGAAGGTTAGATTAGAAAAGTCAAAAATGTCCTCTGTCCTCATGGAACTCTTTTTAAGAAATATATTTTAAAAAGAAAAATCTCACAACAACAGACAACAAATGTGTATAAGCTCTACTATAATTTAAAAAAAAACAATCTATAATCACTACAATAACTGAACTCAGGATCTATAGAGTTACAGTTAGAAGGGAGTGTGGAATTTGTTCTATTACTCCATACATAGAAGTCTTTGCCTTACAAATAGGCAAGTATTTACAATAGGTATCATGGTATAATGGATGACTCAGAGTCATGAAAATTTGGGTTCAAATCCCAGCTATGACACATCCTAGCTGTGTGATCACAGGTAAATCATTTAACCTTTCTGAGCTGTGCTTTCCTTATCTCTAAAATAAGGACAATGCTTGCAATGTCTACTTCACAGGGTTGTTGTGAGACTAGGGTGACATCATGTATGGTGTGCTTTGTAAACCTTAATAAGCTTAACAAATGCCAGTTGTCATTATTACCATCCAATCTAACCATTCCATTTTACAAAGATAGAAACTGAAGTCAAGTGACAAATAGCATGCCTAGCAGTGGACTTGATGGTAGAGTCAGAATTCAAATCCACATCTCCAGACTCTCATTCTCTTGTCTTTAAAAAATATGGGTTGTTTTTTTTTTTTTAATTTTGTGGGGTGGAGCAGGGAAAAAAGAGTGAATTTACAAATCTGGTAACAGCATAAAAACACAAGAAGCATGAGGTTTTGAAGATAATGTCTCTTGGCTGGGGTTTAGCAAAAAATGCTCCAAAACTGGACATAAATAACAAAGAGGAAAAGATAATGCATCTTTTGCATTCATAGTTCATAGGGATCATTTTTGCATATTTTGCAGAAACAAGATCTGTAGGAACACCAGTAACTCATGTATGGCAAAGTCTGAACAGAAGATGCAATCTGATCCTGGCAGAACTAGGACGTTTGGGGCAGAGGAAAACTGCTGCTCCCCACATTCATCTTTCCCCATTTGATCCCCAGAGTCTCAAGGCAGAGGCTGAGACAGATCCTTATTTCACTGTTTTTCACTGAAATTGACCTTTAAGATCATTTCATCCAAACCCTTCAATTTATAGATAAGAAGAATTAGCTCCAGAGATGAGAAAAAAAAAAAAATCCTAGATTTAGGTCACCCAGCCACCAGCCATAAAGAGACAT
>JAJPUD010010402.1:0-49904 GCA_023553655.1 Myrmecobius fasciatus
TCATTACCTACTCTGATTCCTCTTATCTCTTTTTCTTCTCTTATTGCGAAAGCTAACATTTCTAATACAATATTAAATAGTAATGATGACAGTGGGCAGCCTTGTTTCACTCCTGATCTTATTGGGAATGGTTTTAGTTTGTCTCCATTATATATGATGCTTGCTGATGGTTTTAAATAGATGCTACTGATCATTTTAAGGAAAAGCCCATTTATTCCTATACTCTCTAGTGTTTTCAATAGGAAAGGGTGTTGGATTTTATCAAAGGCTTTTTCTGCATCTATTGAGATAATCATATGGTTTTTGTTAGTTTGGTTATTAATATAATTAATTATGCTGATAGTTTTCCTAATATTGAACCAACCCTGCATCCCTGGTATAAATCCTACTTGGTTATAGTGTACTATCCTGGGGATGACTTTCTGTAATCAATGAGACCAATTTTAAAGTATTTTCTCTAACAAGTTTTTATGATATGTCCACCATAAGACCTATTGGCAACATAATACCAAGAAATTTCTAGTTTTTGGCCCAGAACAAATGGAGTGGATTTATTTTTGAAATTATTTTATCCTGCAAAAAGCAGTGTAGTTTTCTGAGTCTATTAACACCAGTTTCACCCAGTGCCAGCAAAGGGTCCTTTGTAATCTTTTTTTGACCAGTTATCAAATATCAGCACCTACCTTTTCACCTGATTCTGGACCTCATGCATCTCTGGACTTTCCATTTCTGGGCTAAGAGTTCTTCAAGTTGCTGCTGCTCCTATCACAGCTACCTCCAAAGCCTGCCTTAGATGCTGCTATTATGGGTGCTCTTGGATAGCCCCAACTCTGATATCACAATTTCTCCTGACCTCCTAAGTTATCTTAGGATAGAAAAATGTTTCACCCTTTCTTTGACTTTGTAACTCCAAAATTCAATTTGAGGCATTATTTTAAAGTTGTTTAGTGTAGAATATAGAGAAAGTTCGAGTTACTATCTCTAATTGGCCATTTTGGCTTTGCTGATTCAAAAGACTGATTTAAATAGTATTATGCCGATAAGTACTGACTATTCGGCAAAAACTTCTGGGAAAATTGGAAACTAGTGTGGAAGAAATTAGGGCCTGACCCACACCTAACACCACATACCAAGATAAGATCTAAATGGGTTCATGATCTAGATATAAAGAGTGATATTATAACCAAATTAGAGGAACATAGGATAGTTTACCTCTCAGACCTGTGGAAATGGAATAAATTTATGTCCAAAGAAGATCTGGAACTCTTAATTGAATACCAGATAGATAATTTTGATTATATTAAGTTAAAAAGTTTCTGTACAAACAAAACTAATGCAGACAAGATTAGGAGGGAAGCATCAAATTGGGAAATCATCTTTACATTTAAGGGTTCTGCTAAAAGTCTCATCTCTAAGATATATAGAGAATTGTCTCATATATATAAGAATTCAAGCCACTCCAGTAGATAAGTGGTCAAGGGATATGAACAGACAATTTTCAGATGATGAAATTAAAACCATCTTTAGTCCTATGAAAAGTTGCTCCAAATCACTATTGATCACAGAAATGCAAATTAAGACAAATCTGAGGTACCACTACACACCTGTCAGATTGGCTAAAATGACAGGAAAAGATAACAATGAATGTTGAAGGCGATGTGGGAATCCTGGGACACTGATACATTGTTGGTGGAACTGTGAATGGATCCAACCATTCTGGAGAGCAATTTGGAGCTATGCTCAAAAAGTTATCAAACTGTGCATATCCTTGGACCCAGCAGTGTTTCTACTGGGCCTATATCCCAAAGAGATCTTAAAGGAGGGAAAGGGACCCACATGTGCAAGAATGTTTGTGGCAACCCTTTTTGTAGTGGCTAGAAACTGGAAACTGAAGGGATGCCCATCAATTGGAGAATGGCTGAACAAATTATGGTTTATGAATGTTATGGAATATTATTGCTCTGTAAGAAACGACCAGCAGGACGATTTCAGAGAGGCCTGGAGAGACTTGCATGAACTGATGCTCAGTATAGTGAGCAGAGCCAGGAGATCACATTATACACGGCAACAACAATACCATATGATGATCAGTTCTGATGGACATGACTCTCTTCAACAATGAAATGCTTCAAATCAGTTCCAATTGTTCGGTGAAGAGAGCCATATACACCCAGAGAGAGGGATGTGAAATGTGGACCACAACATAACATTTTCATGTTCTCTATTGAGGTTTGCTTGCATTGTATTTCCTTTATCGGATTATTCTCTCTTGTAGATACGATTTCTCCTGCACAAAAAAATGATGTGTGGCAATAACTATACATATATTCGATTTCTTAAGTATTCTAACATAATTATCATGTAGTGGATATCCTGCCATCTAGGGGAGGGGTGGGGAGAAGGGGGGAAAAATTTGTAACAGAAAGCTTTGTAAGGGTTAACGTTTAGGAATTACCCATACATATGTTTTGCAAATAAAAAGTTTTAATAAAAAATAAATGAATAAATAAATAAATAGTATTATGCCTTTTATGTGTTTAAATGAATTCAAATATAAATTGCCACTAAGCAGGTTTAGTTGTTTGGATTGATTTTTACTGTTAAATTTTAAATAAAACTTTTATTACATTATTATAGCTATTTTATTTTATATTTTTCCACTTGATTTTATTTTTATTGATACCTTATTCTGACATTATATTTACTTCTGGTTACAACCCTCCTTAATCCCCTACCCAGAAAGCCGTTTCTTGTAAAAAGATTTTGAAAGAGGGCAAAAACTGTCAGTAAAACTGAGCGTAGTCCTTTGCAAGCTCTAGATTTACTCTCCCTAACCCAACTGTGCTTGCTCTAATGGTCTAGGTTCCTATAGCTTACCTACACTTCCTTTCTAGGGGAACCCATGAGAAATGAGAATATTTTTCTAATGTCATTAGCTCAATTTTCCCATTCCAATATATTCTTCTAAAATCATCAAAAGTGATTACTGCTCCAGTATTGGTTAACTGATCTATATTTCAATTTAATTAGAAAAAAATTAACATCTATTAGCCTTTAAAAGGGATATTTATTGAGAAGATACAACATAAACAGAAATATAAACACCTCACTACCCCAAAGTGGAACTCATTCTTTCCTCTTCTGCCTCAATTCCTGAGAATTATAGTAACTATTAAACTTTTCCCACTAAATTAGATTCCAATTGCTTATGGACCAGTTTCTTTCTTGCTGTAGGATAGACCTTTTGGATTTTTAAATCAACTCATGTTCTGGATTGAATCTCACAAGTCACTTCTTGAGGCTATACTTCTCATCTAGCTTTGCAACTCCCAAACTAATAGGGTCTCCAGTTCCTAAACTCTTAAAACTTTTCCAAGTTCACATGGTCACTTTATATCCCAATACTCCTTAATTTAAGACCAGAAATGTTTGAAACAATTATTTCTGATAAATGCCTCATTTCTCAGATATATAGGGAATGAAGTTTATTAGAATACAAGTTATTCTCTTTGTTAAATGATCAAAGGATGCAAACAAGCAGTTTTTGGACAAGAAATCAACGCAAAGCATATGAAAATGCTCTAAACCTATCAGATTGACTAGTAATATGACAAAAAAAGGAAGTTGTGGTGTACTATTATGCTGTAAGAAATGACAAGTAGGATGATTTCAGGGGAAAAATGTAAAAACTTACATGAACTAATGTCAAGTGAAGTGAGTAGATTCAGGAGATCTTTGTATATTGTAACAGTAATATTGAATGATAAAGAACTGTGAATAATTTGGCTATTATCAGCAATATAATGATCCAAAAGACTCATAATATAAATGTTATAGAATATTATTGTTTTATAAAAAACAATAAGCAGAATGATTTCAGAGAGGCCTGGAGGGACTTACATGAATTGATGCTAAGTGAAATAAGCAGAACCAGGAGATCATTGTACGTGGCAGCAAGATTATATGATGATCAGTTCTAATGGACATGGCTCTTCAGCAGTGAGATGATCCAGGCCAGTTCCAATGATCTTGCGAGGAAGAGAGCCATCTACACCCAGAGAGAGGGCTATAGGAACTGGGTGTGGATCACACCATAGTATTTTCACTCTTTTTGTTGTTTGCTTGCATTTTATTTTTTTCCTTTTTGATTTGATTTTTCTTGTGCAGCAAGATAATTGCATAAATATGTATGCATATGTTGGATTTAATACATATTGTTATCATGTTTAATATATATTAGATTACTGCCATCTAGGGAAGGAGGTGGAGGAAGAGGGGGGAAATTAGAACACAAGGTTTTACAAGGATTTATGCTGAATGTATGTTTTGTCCATGCATATGTTTTAAAAATTAAAAAACTTTAATAAAAAAAGAAAAAGAAGAAAAAGAAAGGGACATCATACCAAAAAGACTCATAATGAAGCATGTTATTTACTGCCAAAGAAAGAACTAATATTGGCTGAATATAGACTTATCATGCTGTTTTCCTTGTCTCCTCCCCCTTCTACTTCCCTTTCTCCTCCCCCTTCTTTTTCCCCTTGTTTTCCCTCTCCTTCCTTTCCTTTTCCTTCTCTTCTCTTCTCTTCCCTTTCCCTCCCTCTTTTCTGTTCTAGTCTTCTTGTACAAAATGACTTATATGGAAATGTTTTCCATGTCTACATACATATAACTTATATCAGATTGCTTGCAATCTCAAGGGGTGGGGAATGAGGAGAATAGAATTTGGAACTCAAGAAAAAATTTTTAATGTTTTAAAATATATTTTATTTCTAAAAAAAATTTAAGACCAGAAAAGGACAAAACACAAGAGAGACAGAAAAATACCATTATCATATGTTTCAGGCTTCATGGCAACCAGGAAAGAGAAGGGCTGATGTTCCTCCTCTACCCAATGGCTCATCATTATTTGTATTTTGTATCTCCCATATGATTTGGCTAGTAAGTAAACACCTTTCATATACATATTCAGTTCTGATTTGGCAGCCAGTTAAAAGGTTTGTCTTCACCATTTAATAAATGGAGAGAAAATAGTCACAGAAAACCAGTGTACATCTTGAATCTGAGGAAGAACCCCCTCCATTTCATGCTATTACACATTTCCAGAAGGAGGTTTCCAAGACTCCAGAGGTCAGCATCAGGAAGAGTAGATTGTGCTTGCTCAGAGGACTGGGCCCCTGTTATCAAATCCCCTTCCCAAAGAATACACTATCCACATTTGACAATGTAAGTAGTATTCTATACCCCTGCTCCCCAATGTTTCTAATGAAAGGAGGGTAGTACATCATTTCTTCTCAGAAAACAATCTTGGTCATTATAAAGGATTCAGTTTTAAATATAAGTTTTTAAATATATATTCTTAATCTTCCCGGAATAAGACTAAGTTGTAGCTATAGTTTTGAAAATCTTTTTTGAACATCTGTGACTATCACTAACCAGATTCTTATGGAGGAGTACATGTCAGACTCAACTCCCCACAGAGGAGGATTGTTGAAAGGCAGAAGAATATCTTATAACCTGCCCAATGTGGAACAATTCTAAGTGAATTGCTGTTCTCAGGTATGGGCTTTGGGTTGTCTGATATATTAATCAACATTCACAGTGAAACCTCTGCTAAAGTCTGGCATGCCTTTCCCAAGAAGATCTTTTGAGGAAATATTGGTAAATATACTACAGAATCCTATTTAGGGAACAAAGGAGGTGAACTTTCCCCAGGGAATAAAGATAAAATTAGCTTTCAGAAAAAATAGTAATCTAAATTTAAGGCAAAATGCTTGCACAAGGAATTTTCATCCTTTTCCAGTGAAATTTCATTCTTCACTTGGAAAATGGAATTTTTCTTCCACACCACCCCCAGAACATCCAGTTTAGGAAAGTCATGCCTTTGAACTCCAAACTTGAGAGCAGTGACAACTTTCTTTTTAAAGTAAGCATAGACTACATAGGATCTAGAGTTACTCTCAACCCACTCATACTGGCAGCCTGCAACTCCAGAATTCAGCAATTTCTTGTCCCTCAGAGTCTAGGGATAGCCCTGAAGGGTTGGGGACTGTCTTTCTAATTCTATATATAGCTCATTTTTGTGTGTGTGGCTTTTCACTTTTGTTCTGATTTTTCTCTCCCAACAGGATTCATATAGAAATGTGTATTAGAAAAAATAAAAATTAATTAAAAATAATAATACTTTAGCTCATGTATTCCCATTGTTGAACTTCTCCCTATGGCTATCAGTTGACATTGGCCAGACTTAAATAGCTTTTAGAAATGGATATTTACTGTAGTGTCCTAGATAATACAAAACCTCTCAGAGTTCAGGGGAAAGAAAGGCTTAGCCTTAGAGTACATAATAGTGAAAGGGGTAATTCTTATGAATTTCTCTTTGGTCATTCCATTTTTTGCTGATATTTTTGTAGGATCCTGAAATTATCTTACTGCAGTTCCTGATGCAGAGATACCATTGTCAGTTGTTGGAACTGCAAGAATGTCAATGCAAAGTACAAGTCCTTCAATCTTCCAAACTTCACAAGGTTTTCCTCCAATCATGGTGGGGGGAGAAGACCATGACCAAGGTAAGGTTTGCATTCCTCTCTGTGCCCCTGCAAGTAATTTCTTCTCAGGGATTACTGAGTTAATTTCTTAGTTGGGTTTCCTACTTCCAAGTTCTCTCTACTCTATTATAGCCTGCATAGCCCTACCAGATTAGTCTTCCTGAAACATGCCTTTACATCATTCCTTTGCTCAAGAGGAGAGATTTGCCAGTCTGGAAGCCAGGAAGATGAGTCCATATTCTATTTTTGCCAAGTTTGCTCTGTAACTCCGAGAAGGTCTCTTAACTTTTCAGTGTCTAGGCAACTGTTTCAGATTATAAATAGCAGGAAAAGTGCCAACTTGTATTGATTGAGGGTATTTATCATTGGGATCTCCTTATACCAATGAAAGAACAAGCCTGGTCCATATCTATGTGTATATGTGTGTGTATTATATGTGTATATATGCTCTATATATGTATTGTATGTGTATATATGTTCTGTATATATGTATGTGTGTTTATGTGTGTGTGTTCTATGAATCAGAGAACAGCTAGGTTGCACAGTAGATAGAGCCCTGGGCTTGAAATTAGAAAAATTCATCTTCATAAATTCAAATCTGGCTTCAGACACTTAATAGCTGTGTGGCCCTGGGCAAGTCACTTAATTAACCCTGTTTGCTTCAGTTCCTCATCTGTAAAATGAGCTGGAGAAGGAAATGGCAAATTACTACAGTATCTTTATAAAAAAAAAACCCAAATAAGATTATGGAGGTCAGAGATGGCAGAAACAAATCTGCAGAAATAACTCTGTAACAATAACAATAACTTCTCTAACTACCCTTTACACATACAGAGAAATGATTAATGGAATTCCTTGATGAATTTAATGAGCTTATAGCATAGAAAGTCTTTGTGTCTTACTTTGGGGAAGTAGTAAGGAGAATTTTGGATCTGTGAAGTTCCAGGTCCCAACCATGAAGAATCATCCAAGGCCATAATCTTCCAGTTCTATTTATTTCCAAATCTTATAACCGTCCCAAGGCAGAACCCACTGCATGGTTCTCTGTACATGCTATGTGCATTCCAGCCTCTTTACTTTTACTTATACTGTTTCCTACCCAGGAGAAAGTTTCCATGGAGAAGGATGGGCAATAACAACTGGAAATTGTGAAGAAGTATGAGATGTAATACTTGCCAGTAGTCATGCACATTGTATGACAGGAAGTGACTAAGGCTACTTGAATCACCAGGAAAGAGTTACCTATTGTGGCATGTTATTGAGCTCTGTTACAATACCATTTTCTTTGACACAGCTTCTTAAACTTTTTCCAATCACCTTTTTCCTTTTTGCCTGAGAAATTTTTACATGAGCCTGAATACATAGATATGTAAAATAGGTAAATAAATTAAACATTTACTGATAATAATCATAAAGAAATTAATTTTAAAACAATTCTTTGGTATACATACAATTTTACCATTTATTAAAACAAATTTGCATTCTAATGAGATGATGTGCCTATTTATTTTTACATAAAGAATTAAATCTTGGCAGAATCTTTGATACCCTTTACTGTTACAAATTTTTTTCAGCTTCCATATTCAAGTATGCAGCCCCACATGGAGTTGCAACCCACAGTTTAAGAAGCTTTGCTATAAAAAATACCTTCTTTATTTTTTGAGTCTAACATTAGAAACATAGACTGGGTGGTGTTACACAATTAATTTCCCAGATTGTCTGAGTGAACAGTCAGAAATTCTAGAGTGTATCCAGATCCTTCTGAGACAAGTCCTACACAAAGAGTTCCAACATTCCAAGGGCTGAATTGTTGACATGTGGATAGAACCATATCTCTAGAGGAAATGGTTTTAGGAAAGACATGAGACTTCGAATCAGGAGGTCCCAGGATTTGAATCCCAAGATTTAATATTTGTGGTACCATAGGCAACTCTCCAATCCTCAATTTCCTCACCTTAAAAATGGGCATAATAATTTCTAGTCATATGAAAAAAATGCTCTAAATCACTATTAATTAGAGAAATGCAAATTAAGAGAGCTCTGAGATACTACTACATACCTCTCAGATTGGCTAAGATGATAGGAAAAGATAATGATAAATCTTGGAGGAGATGTGGGAAAACTGAGACACTACTACATTGTTGGTGGAGTTGTAAACTAATTCATTCTGGAGAGCAATTTGGAACTATATCAAAGGGCTATTAAACTGTATACCTTTTAATCCAGCAGTGTCTCTCCTGGGTCTGTATCCTTAAGAAGATCATAATAAAAAGGGAAAAGGACCCACATGTGCAAAAATGTTTATACCATCCCTTTCTATTGTGACAAGGAACTGGAAACTGAGTGGATGCCCATCAGTTGGGAAATGGCTGAATAAGTTATGTTATATGAATGTAATGGAATATAATTTTTCTATAAGAAATGATGAGCAAGCTGATTTCAGAAAAGCCTGGAGAGACTTACATAAAGTGATGCTAAGTGAAGTGAGTAGAACCAAGAGAACATTGTACACAGCAATAACAAGATTATACAATGATCAATTCTGACGGACATGGTTCTTTTCAACAATGAGTTGAGCCAGGTCAGTTCCAATGATCTTGTGATGTAGAGAGCCATCTGCATCCAGAGAGAGGACTACGGAACTGAATGTGGATCATAATATAGTATTTTTTACCTTTTTGTTGTTGTTTGCTTGCCTTTTTTTCTTTCTTATTTTTTTCCCTTTTTGATTTGATTTTTCTTGTGATTTTTCTTTAACCTATATTGGATAATTTGCTGTATGTGTGTGAGAATGGAAGAAGAAAAATTTGGAACACAAGGTTTTACAAGGGTGAATGAACTACCTTTGCAAGTATTTAAAAAATAAAAAGCTATTTTTATGAAAAAAAATTTAAAAGAATTATTCTTTTTTGAAAAAATGAGCATAATAATATTTGCAGCCTTTACCTCATAGGGTGTTAGGAATATCACATGAAGTAATGAATGTGTAGTGTTTTGTAAAACTTCAAGTGCTATGTGAATGGAAGCTGTTTTAATAGCCCTACCCAAACTGTAGGGCTGGGCTTTCAAGATTCACATGTATTAGGATCAAATTTTTAGCATTTTGTCCTCATACAATAATGAATCCATTACTGCATTGACAAATGTCATCTTGGTCTCAGACTTTAATTAGGTAGAAGCGTCAAGAATGATTAGAATCACCTTTAAACATTATATTTAAGTTTCAGTGATGTTGTGGCTCTCCCATAGTAAAGAGAATAGGTTCCACTTAGTGTCATTTCTTCTCCCCTGTCCTCTGATTTTAGATGCTTTAAAACAGGTTGCTTCAATGCATCATCTAAGACTAAATTATTGACTTGATTTAATTTTTCTATTCAGAATTATAATCCTGGCACATACTTCTGAAAACATTGGAGTCCATGTCCACTTAGGCCCACTTTCAATATCATTTAATGAACCATAACCTACCCTTTTCTCTAAAATATGCAGAGGTTATATCTTTATAACCATTTCTGGGCAAATAGCTTAATGACAGATGAATGAAGCTCAAACAGAAAGAGCAAGTGAGCCAAGAATGAAAAAAAGTGGGAGAGGAAGTAGAGAACAGTGTAATAGAATGAAAAGAATTCAAAGGACCTGGATTCAAATCTTGCTTCTGTCATTATCTTGTGGCCTTGAACAAGCTTGCTTTAGGCCTCAGTTTTCTCTGTAAATGAAGGGGTTAGACCAGATGACCTCTAAGGTCTTTTATCTAGCTCTGTATCTGGGATCCTTTGGAATTGGAAAGATTGAAACAGGGAAGGAGAGAGAAAAAAGGAAATAGGGTTAGAAAATAGAGCACTGGCCCTGAAGTCAGGAAGATCTGAGTTCAAATCCAGCCTCAGACATTTTAGCTGTGTGACCCTGGGCAAGTTACTTAGCCCCAATTGCCTCAGCAAAAAAAAAAAAAAAAAAAAAAAGGAATAAAAAGGGGACAAAGAGTAGAGAGAAAAGGAATATGTATGTGAGTATACAGAGAAAGAAATGGAGTTAATATTCAGAGACAGAAACAGAGAGGGAGAGATAAGGAAGAAGAAGCTCCAGAAAGAACAGATCCTGCCCAGTGGGTGAGTGAGTGAGTGAGCTGAGTCAGTGAAGTAGCAGAGCTTGAGCTGCCTAAGCTAGCAGTCCAGGGTGAAGGAAGAGAAGGGAAAGAGGAGGATAAGAACACTTTTGACTGCTGTGACCTATTTTTGAAAGTAGACTAATTACTTTTCAGAGAGTATTATCCAAATCCCCAGGTGTCCATTCAGCTGAGGAGACAAAAGTTTGTTCAACTCTTCATTTCATTATAATAGCAATTTCCTCACCTTTTCCAGGTTGTTAAAGGACCAGTTTTTGTCCTCCCTTAAATCTTGGAGCCTCCATGAAGAAATCTTGGGTTGAAGTTAATTAGGGGGATAATTTATTTTTCATTATCTCTGTTTGTGAGGACCCAAAATAATCAATGATAAAAATTTGATTATTTTAGTGTGAACTCTGAAGCTAGGAAGGCAGGGACGTTGTTGGTGTTCATTTTTGTGTTTTCAGCACCTAACATGGTCTTGTCATTATTGTTTTCCTTTTTAAGTCTAGGACGGTGATTTCATTGGTGTAGGGAACTCTCCATATGCAAAGACCCTTCACTGATACAGAGTAGCAATTCATCTGTAACTTACAAGTTTTAGGACATTGAGAGGTAAAGCTATATGGCAATTGGGGCAGGAGCTGAACTCAGGTATGTTCCTTGATGACAGGTACTTTCTCTCTTTGTTTTAAACTTAATTATATTTTATTTTTCCAAATACATGCAAAGATAGTTTTCAATATTCACCTTTGGAAAACTTAAGATAGCATGGATACCAAAGGACCACATGAGATGCTTGATAATGCTGTGTTCTGACCAGTCCTCCTTTTCCCTTTCCACATCTTCTTTAGTGATATCCTTCATGTCATTTCTCTTATACAGTTCTCATCACATATTCACCTCCACTATGTGAAGCACCATTGCTCCATTACTGGGTGACTTCAAATGACAATTTTTTAGAGTCCTTTGCCATTTTGTCTTCCAGTTTGTATGCATTTAAGAAATGCTTGTTCAAATTTGGAGCTATGCTCAAAAAGTTATCAAACTGTGCATACCCTTTGACCCAGCAGCATTTCTATTGGGCTTATATCCCAAAGAAATCATAAAGGAAGGAAAAGGCCCCACATGTGCAAGAATGTTTGTGGCAGCCCTTTTTGTAGTGGCTAGAAACTGGAAATTGAATAGATGCCCTTCAATTGGAGAATGGCTGAATAAATTATGGTATATGAATGTTATGGAATATTATTGTTCTGTAAGAAATGACCAGCAGGATGATTTCAGAGAGGCCTGGAGAGACTTACATGAACTGATGCTGAGTGAAATGAGCAGAACCAGGAGATCGTTGTACACGGAAACAACAGTACTATATGACGATCAATTCTGATGGACATGGCTCTCTTCAACAATGAAATGTTTCAAACCACCTCCAATTGTTCACTGAAGAAAGCCATATACACCCAGAGAGAGGGATGCGAAATGTGGACCACAACATAACATTCTCATACTCCTTGATTGATGTTTGCTTACATTGTGTTTCCTTTATCTGATATATCGTTCGTGTAGATAAGATTTTTCTTGCACACCAATGATAAGTTTGGAAATATGTATACATATATTCGATTTGCCAATATTTTAACATAATTAACATGTAGTGGATATCCTGCCATCTAGGGGAGGGGTGGGGAGTTGGGGGGAAAAATTTGTAACGGAAAGCTATGTAAGGGTTATTGTTGAAGAATTACCCACACATATGTTATGCAAATAAAATAAAAATTAAAAAAAAAGAAATGCTTGTTCAATTAGAGACTGTGCTAGTTCAACCATATATCATCACTGGATAAATATTATTGTCAAAAAGATGAGTTGTTGTGGGGTTGAGGTTTTTTGTATTTGTTTTTTCTGGTGCATTTTTTTTCAGGGAAAATCAGAATTATCTTCCTAAGAATCTAATCTAAATCGAGCACATTTTCAGTGACACACATTTTATTAATTCCACATCAGTGCTGAGTATACCTTGGGCAATCCAAACTGCATGACTTTCTTTGCAAGTTGCCTTTTGAAGGAATAAGTACAAAAAGTCATATTTCTTTAGAACAAAGGCAGGATCCTAAGAAAAGAGCAACTCACCAATAACCTCTAGCCTCAATCATAACATGACTAATTTTTTTTTCAGTTACCTCATAGGAACTCAGGCAAGAGAAGCCTTAGGTTTACTGGGAGTTTTATTAGAGATTTTCAGAGGAAAGCCAACCATTTATGTGTTTCTAAAGCCTGAATTCACTGAACCACAATCTGTCATATTGCTTCCTATGACATCTCTTTAAATATTCCATTCATAAAATTCTCTCCAAAATTGCTAATGAACATATTAAATAGATGTTCCTCTGTCTAAGGAAACTTAGCATGTAAAAAAAAATCTGAGTTTACAAAATAGATTCCACTATACAAGACTAAACCATTGGGCTCTTTCATATGGTCAGATCAGCTGGAGAATTTAAAATATGATTAGATTAATGCTTCCTTCCCCATTTTTTAAACAAGTAACTTTCAGGGAACACTTATTATTTAAGGTTTATTTCTTTTTTTTATGAGAAGCAAAAGGCAGAGTGGCTAAATTATCACCACCAAAGGGACTGCTATTTGAACAACTATCATTTTCTTTGATTTTTTTTTTAATTAAAAAGATAATTGATTCCTTTTTCTGATCAATCTTAGTCTTTCATTTAATAGCAAATGTATCTCCAAATAAGAGATTTGGGGGCAAATGCGTCACTATACAAAGGAAGGAAAAGGAAGAAAATTCATATACAAAACTTAGGTTTCCAAATGAATCTGTTGAAGGATGTTGACCACACAGGCTGCAGGAGAGGTGAAAAAGAGAGAGTGAAAGTGCTCTACATCTCCAAGTTTGTGCCTAGCAAGTTGAGTTGAAGTGAGACAGGGAAGAAAGGAGAAAGATATTGTAGAATTTCCAAAAATGCCTTCCTAGCTTTCTCCTTTTGTAGAGGAAGTCCTATCTCTGATGTATATTAAGGATGCTCCCTCTCTTCACTTAGTTCCTAGGGCAATGAAATCATAATGATAAAAAAAGGAGATGTTTTCAGTAAGATTTGAAGGTATAAAGCAAAAAAACAACTAAGATCCAATTAAGACTCTCTAGATGTGCAGGAAAATAAACAACTGGGAAGGGCCCAGCTTTCTCTGCCTCTAAATCTCTGTTGATGCTGGGAGAAGGGTTGTTTTCTCAAGTGAGAGGATAAAGTCTTTTTGATGAAGGTGTTTTTATACCTTTCCCCTAGATAAACTATTGGTGACAGAGAAAAAAATTCCATGGATTTCAATATTAGAGAAACAGTGGTCTCCATTACTAATAAATCTATGTATAAATATATGTGTGTATGGATATACTCTTAGTATCATCTCATAATATCATATAATATCAATTCATTTACATTCCTAGAGGATGAATGGAACTTGGTTAAAATACTTCTAAATAGAAAAAAATATTCTCCTACATCTAAAGTATAACAGCTAGTATTTATAGTATTTATCCAGGTAGCTAGCTGGTACAGTGGATAGAGCTCTGGGCCAGGAGTCAGGAAGATCTGAATTCAAATGTGGCCTCAGACACTTACCAGTTATGTCACTTTCCCTCTGTTTGACTTGGAGTCAGCTAGATTACTAAGGGATAAGAGCACTGGTCCTGGAGGCAAGAAGTCCTGACTTCAAATTTCTTGACTTGGCTTAAAGAAATTGGTAGGATTTGAATAATTATAACAACAACAGTATTTGTTGTAGTAGTTAGCATTTTTTACATGTTAACTTGACTTGCCATGAAAGAATGCATAGGATTTAGAATAACAACACAACAGCAATAATGATAATAGGAGCTAGGATTTATATAGTCCTTTAAGGTTTACAAATATGATCTCATTTAATTACCTTGTAAGACAAGTGCTATTATCCCCACTTTATAAACAAACTGAAACAAACAGAGGTTAAATGATCTGGAATCACACAATTAGGCCAGATTTGAAGTTAGGTCTTCTTGATTCTAGGCCCATCTTCCTATTCACCTGAGGAGAGGAGTAATGTCTTCAGAGTTGACCTGCTGAAGTACCATTAGATTGGCATATTTATAATTAGTGAGGGTTTAAAAGTCTGTGATGGACACTGGTAGGTGATGTCCCTCTAGCTGAATTTAACTCCTTTTCCCTTAGTTAAATACATTTTACTTTAAATATATGGAAATGAGGGTCTCTTATGTTTGTGTTGCAATATATGTAAAGCAAATACATAGATGGGCATTTTAGTCCAGAGAACTGATCTTGATGCTTTAAAAAATAATTTTCCTTCCTCTAGCAGAAAGGTGATTTTTTTAGGCCATAAGACTTTATCCTTCTGAATCTTCCTAAGGCTGCACTAATCTAATTTCAAAATCAGGCAAAGTTATGAATGGAATTCTAATCAGCAAAAATGGATTGTATAGGGGCAGCTAGGTGGCGCAGTGGATAGAGCACCAGTCCTGAAGTCAGGAGGACCTGAGTTCAAATGTGGTCTCAGACACTTCCTAGCTGTGTGACCTTGGGAAAGTCACTTAACCCCAATTGCCTCAGCAAAAAGCAAAAAAAAAAAAAAAAAAAAGGATTGTATAGGGAAGTAGCTACGTGAATTTAATGCACGAATCCAAACAGGTCCTGGATGTAGGAATAAGGATTTAAGTCACCTTATGAGAGAAAACTAAATGAAGGAAATAATGGTATGAGTTTTTACATTATCGTCAGTTGATCTTAGGAACTTTCCAAGACACTCAAGCTTGGAGTCGGGAAAAAGCACAAAAGTAAGAAAATGTACAAGTATGCTGGATCAGTCTGAATGAAGAAGCGCTGGGCAGAAGGAGAGAAAACCCGAATGGAAAGAAGCCAGGACCAGTTATGCTGCTCATTCAACAGGGGGCTTTGAAGAGGTCACTTTATCTTGCAACCTAGACAAACTGAAAGATTTCTGGGGAGAAAACAACAACAAAAACTACTTATTCTCTGTAAGGTCTTGAGATACTTCCCCTCTGTGAGCTATTCCCCCCCTTTTTTTCCTGTAAATTGAGGAAGTTGAATTGTATATTTTACAAGGTCCCATCTAACCCTAAAGCCTGTATAAAATGGGAAAATCAACTGGTGGCCACTCTAAGTGGGAGAGGATAAATACTTAATAGCACCTACTTCATGCCAAGCACTGTGCTAAATGCTATTTACAATTATTCCATTTGTCAAAACAGCTCTGATGCGATTATTATCTGCATTTCATAGAAAAGGAAATTGAGATAAACAAATTAAATGACTTGCTCAGGGTCACACAGCTGGTAAGCAAAGTTATATTTGAACTCAGATCTTTCTGAATTCAGGCTCAGTAGTTCTATCCATGGTACCATTTAGCTGTCTAATGATAAGAAGTGTAATTATAGCCCTGCTGTTATTAGTCCCTACAAAAATCTTCATGGGATTTTTGCTAATTAATTTTTGTTAAAAATTAATAGCTCCTACAAAAACCAAGAAACAACATATTGATAGTAGCAAGAATAACCATATGTTCTCTATTTCTAAGAGTCAAGTTGTATGGTAGAAGAATAGTGGACTTCAAAAGCTTGATTTAAATCTCATTTCCAACCCTTACACTGATTTGGCATCAGGAAGCCTTGTGTTCAAATTCAGCCTTGGGTACTATCTCCCTATGTCTTTCTCAGTCTCCTTACCAGGGAATGATCCTCTACCATGAAGAATATTTTTCACCAACAAAAAAAGAAAAATCATCAGCAAAATTGATCAATACCGCCAAAAATATCTCTCACCCTCTTGGTCTCTGTCTCCTCATCTGTAAAATAAAGGTTAAAATAACAACTATCTTGCAGTATTGTATTATGATTAAATGAGATTAAATTCGAAAATGCGTTGTTTATTAAAGCTCTATGAGTGGTAGCTATTATGATCTATTTAAAGTTTAGCCAGGCATGGTGGTGCATACCTAGAATCCCTCGACTGGGAAACCTGAGGCTGGTGGATTACTTGTGTTCAGGAGTTCTGACATAAGTACTGATTAGTGCTAAATCAAACTCCAATAAGGATGAGATCCCAAGAAGGGACTACCAGGCTGCCTAAGGAGAGGCAAATTAACCCAGATCAGAAACAAAGCAGTGAGATCTGGCTTTTGAGTAGCCACTGAATTTCCAGGCTAGGTGAGATAAAGTCTAGACTCAAAAAATTAAAGAACTTTAATTACCAAATTCTTTTTCTGATAAAAAGCTATTAGTCTTTTGAATTAGTAACCAGATTTTTTCTTTCTTTAAAAAAATTATTCTCATTCATCTGGAACAACAGGCATAGGAAAGGACTCTTCCCCCAAAGAGGGGAAGTATCTCAAAGCCTCACTGAGAGTAAGAGAGGTCTTAGAGAGAAGTCTACAGAGGTAGATCTTATGCCCGCATGCTTCTATTCTATTTCTGTATGGCCAGAGGAATAGATGGCAGTTCAATTTTGTTTAGAGCTAATGTTTCCTACCTTAGCTAGGAGTTTCTCAGCGCCACAATTCATTTTCTGTTCAGCTTTTTCCTCCATATGATGATTTCAACATCTTACAAATGAGGTTTTTCCTGCTTTGAATGCCTCCTTTATTAACCTGGGCATGCACTGCCATTTTACTGTCTATCACTAACAGAGCTAATTAGGTCCCTGATTGAAAAAAAAAAGCCTGTCTGCTCCTCAATTAAATGAAATGTCATTTAGAAAAGAAAAGTTGAGGGTACTACTGTCTGGGTAGAAGCAATACTGAGGCTTTAGGAAGGATAAAGAGTGAAGACCGATTATTTGGGGACTACAGATTCCTTCAGTGATCCTGTGAACAAGGAAGCATACATAGCACAACAGAAAGGGTTCTGGCTATGGAGTCAGACGACCTGGATTCAAATAATTCTCTATTTTAAAAATAAATTCTTATTGATACTTTTTATTTTCACACTGCCAAAATTTCTCCCTATATCCTTCTTAGTCTCCCTATACTAGAAAACAATACTATAAAATGAAGAATATATATGTATATATATATATAAAGTTTTTATTTTCAAAATGCATGCATAGTTTTCAACATTCATTCTTGCAAAACCTTGTATTCCAATTTTTTTCTCCCTCCCTTTCCCTCACTCCCTCCCCTAGATGGCAAGTAATCCAATATATGTGAAACATGTGCAATTCTTATATACATATTTCCACAATTATCATGCTGCACAAGAAAAAACAGATCAAAAAGGAAAAAACTGAGAAAGAAAACAAAATGCAAACAAACAACAAAAAAGTAAAAAAAAAAACAAACTATGTTGTCATCTGCACTCAGTTCCCACTATCCTCTCTTTGGGTGTAGATGGCTTTCTTCATCACAAGATTATTGGAACTGGCCTGGATCATTTCATTGTTGAAAAGAGCCATGTCCATCAGAATTGATTGTCGTATAATCTTGTTATTGCTGTGTACAATGTTCTCTTGATTCGTCTCACTTCACTTAGCATCAGTAATGAAAAATATTTTTCATCAACAAAAAAACAAAAAAAAAACAATCAGCAAAATCCAGCTGATCAATCCAGCCAAAACTATCTGGAAATATACACAAGATTCTACCCCCTTGGACTCCTCATTTCTACAAAGGAGTGTGTTTGTGTGTGGGTGTCTGGGAGAGGGAAAACAGGATATCTTCACCTATCTCTTCTCTGGGGCTAGGCTTGTTTTTTGTCATTTTGCCACATTCACTGTAATTGTTTTGTGTTTATTTGCACTATTCATACTGTGGTAGTCCCTGTACACAATGTTTTCTTGGTCCTGTGTACTTCACTCTGCATCAGTTCATGGAAGCCTCTCCAGACTTTATCATATTCATCATTTCTTACAGCATAGCAATAATCCATTATATTCATATAGCACAATTTAGCCCTTCCCCAAAGCAACAGAATCTACTTTGTTTCTAGACCTCCACGACCACAAAAAAATTTGTATATTTGTATATTTGAGGATTTTCTCTTTTTCAATTCCACCTCTGTTGATTACTGTCTTTGAACCTGGGACAAGTCATGTTAATCACTCTATGTGTCAGTTTCCTCATCTGAAAAGTGAGGAGGGTTGGGCTTGATGGACTGAGGTCTATGTGGCCAGCTAATAGGATGTTCTGGAGTCTTTGCCAACCCATCAGCATGTGGTTCTGTGACTCTCTTCTTATCTATAGACTATATGTAACTATACTATTTTACTTAACTACCAATAGCCAATTTAGGAATGTTCAGCTTCCCAGAATCACTTTGAGACATTCAAGATGTGTCTAAGGATCAACACACTTGGCAACACAGGCTGATTGAAGCAAGTTAGCAATTATATTATTGACTCCAGGTGAACACATCAACAAACCCATTAGCAGAACCTATTAACATAAATGAGACTTAAAAACTTTGCTATAATAAAACTACCAGTTTATAGAGAATTTTCATAATATATTATATAACAAAAATTTAGATATTATATATTATGTATGAATTTTATATATTATGTAACATAGCTTATTTTTTTAAAGGAGAAAGGGAAAATCAGGAAAGAGGAAACCTGGTTTAGTAGGAAGAAATGTGAACTTTTGAAGTGGTTGATGTAGACACCAGGTGGCAGGCAACAAAAGTTGGAGTTCAGTCATGTGAAGAAGTCACAATGGCCATTCTCTTTGGGCAAAAGGTAGATTTATTTAGGAAAGAGGTTACAGACAAAAGGAAGGGATACAATAGACACTAGGAATGGCAAATATGAAATAGAATTGGTAGAGCACAAAAAGATAAGTTCCTCAGTGGAACTTGCAATTACCTAATAGAAAGAGGTTGGGGCATGGTCTTAGATGGCAAGCTAAATCCTGAAAGGGAACTTAGCACCCTAAAAGAGTTAGTTAGCTATAAGGAGGTACATTGCTATCAGGAGTGACACACCAAGGCATGGAGGGAAGAGTAAGGGGAAAGACACTATGCAAGAGACCCAAAGGAAGGCAGCAGTGAAGCCATGGGTTAATTTCAGGGTTGTGACTGGGATTTCTGACAGGGTATGGAAAGGTGGGGCTGCCCAAGACCTCTACAGAGTGTAGACCTCAGGGATTTCACATAACTTGAATTTCTGACTGAATGATCTCCCCAAAAAGTCACAGAGCTGAACAGATCTCTATCAGTGCCTTCTCCCTGCTTGCCTCAGGGATCAATTCTTCAATTTCTCTTTTCTTCTTCTCTTTTCTCTCATCATTTAGGACCTCATCACTTTGAGGCAGAAGATCTACTGTGTTCCAGGAACTGTATTTTTACAATTGTTAGCTCATTTGATTCTTGTTCAGTCATTTTTCTATTGTTTTACCTCAGTTGTTTCATTTATAAAATGAGAAGCATAAGACTCTAACTTGGAGAAAGGAGTTGGGACAGAACCGCATGATCACTTGTAGTTCTTAGATGTAGGATCTTTTTTTTTTTAACCTTAAAAATCAGAAATAGATTATGGGAGATAGTACTTGGTACCTGGGTTGGCAACAGAAGAGGAAGTAATAAGCTAGTCAAAGACAAAATGGCCTGACAAGGGTGGCAAAATAAATATATTCTGCAATATTAGCTTTTACTAGCCTTTAAAGGAAATCTTGTTAGAGTGGAGATGCCATTGGATTTGAAATCAGGAGATTTGGATTTGAATCCAAGCTTTCTCACCTCTTATTGCCTATGTATTTCTTTGATAAAGGGATGGAATTGTGGAGAAGTGATAATGAAGCACTTCTTAGAAGAGCAGGGAAAACGGTGGTTACAGATCGTGATAGATTCTGATATACATGACTGCTCTAAACTCAATGGACTTTACTTAACTTGTTCTTTGTTGCTATAAGGATTGGTTTGGAGTGAGGATTGGATGTAGTTAGGGAAAAATATAAGTGGTATAAAAACAAAAGGCAACAATAAAGCTCTAAAAATAATGAATGAATTGCACTAGGGAGACAATGCAGTTTAGTGGAAAAGTTCAAATCCCTTCCTGATAACTATGATTTATATACCCTGGGAAAAATTTAATTTCTCTGGGCCTCAGTTTCCTCATCTGTAAAAGAAGAGATTAGACTAGATGATCCCTAAAGGTTCTCCAGCAGTAAAATCCTATGATTCTATAAAATTAAAAAAACACACTTTAGAAAAGAATTAGAAAAGTGGCATTTGGCCCATAAATCCATAATTAATATTTTTCATCCATGTATTTCAGTATTTCCACATTCACATTCCAGGTTAGCTATAAAAAGGTACTTTACATAATTCATGTATAAAACAAAAGACCAAATCATGAAAATTAATGTAAAATGAAAAGTTCATCATCCTGTAGCAAAATGAACTCATGGCTAGCCATGAAATCTATGCCATGTGCCTGAAAAAGCTGGGGTAATCGAACTCTGAAGTTTCTGGTAAACATTGTTAAACAGTTATTAAATTCCAGGATCAGAATGCTGTGTAAATTCAAATTAAAAAGAGATATTATAAAGCTTTCCTAGCAATATTTGAATATTCCAAGAAGAAAAATAAATGTGAAAACTGTCAGTAAATCTAGTTCTGGTACATTCTCTGTGTCTCTACTCTAGAAAGCTAGAAAGACAAAATGAATGACAATAGCTAGCATTTCTTTAAGGTTTACAAATATTTTCTCACTTTATCCTCAAAACAATCCTGGGAGGTAAGTGCTATAAACATCATTCCCATTTTACTGATGAGGAAATTGAGGCACACACCAAGATCAAATGACTTTAGGGAATAGCTGAGGCTAGATTTGAACTCAGATTTTCCTAATTTCCATCCCAGTCCTCCATCTACTGTATCACCTAGCTGCCTCTGGGTGATGTACCAGGTTAAGAAGAGTAGGCTCAAGTCCTATTTTTGGTACTTTCTATCAGTGTAGCCATTGATGTCAAATTCTGAATTTCAGTTTCATCATCTGCAAAATGAGGCAATTAGACTATATTACCTCTAAGGTCCCTTCAAATTCTATATAAGGCCTCTTGGATTTAAAATGAGATAATATGTACCCCAAATTCCTTGCAAACCTTAAAGTGTCATAGAAATGCTATCATTATCAATAATAATTATTATTAATATAATATATAAATAAAATAATACTTAATCATTTCTGATTAAATATATAATTATTTTTATTATAACTAATTATATTTGTTTTAATCTTTATTGTATGTTATAATTACAATAAATATATTATACATAAGCATATAATTATAATGTATTATAACATGACTCTTGATCACGCTTTGAGAAAAAATCGATTACACAGAAGTCATTCAAAGGACATTTGGGGAAAGGGAAATATCAAGGATCCCTGCCCTTAAATCTCACGCCAGTAGTCTAAAGGGCATTCCTATAATCTGTTTTATATTCTCAAGGGATATGGCTTCCCTGCTTCGTCTTTCTGGTTATTTTCCTTTCCTTGTCTGGGAGTTTGTTTTTCTTGTAATGTTTAATATGACTCATAGAATCACAGAGAATTAAGTTGGAAGAGGACCTTAGAATTCAAATACTCATCATACTGGAGATCTGAAGCCTAAAGGGAAACCTAGCTATCAGTGAGTCCAAACTCATTATTTGACAGATAAAGAAATTGAGGTCATAACCAGGCATGTAAATGGCAAAGCTGGGACTCCAGCCCAGGTTTCCAGTGCTTTTCTCATAATAAGGGACAGAATAGAACTTCTCAAAGAAATGCTTCTGTTGCTATGCTGTGTTAAAAGCAGAATTTGGGGGAATGGATACCCTCCTGTTATTACAGGAACAATAAAGAGGCAGTGTGTAAAATGGAAACACTAGTTGTAAACAGGAAGTTCACAGCACTACTTGAGGCATCATTCACTACTGAAGAAAGAACTTGGTCTGAAGTTAGGGAGGGCAAGGATTGAGTGTGAATCCTGCCGATTGAAAACAATGTTAATAATAATAACTAGAATTTTGATAGTCCTTTAAGATATACAAAGCATTGTATAGAATAACCCTGTGAGGTACATGCTTTTATCATTCCCATTTTGCAGATGAGGAAACTGAGGCTAAGACAAGTAATAGCTGAGAGAGGATGTGAAATCTAGTCTTCCTGACTCCAAGTTCTGTGCTTTTACCCAGATATGACAAGATGCACAGCTCCACTAGTACTCTTAAAATGAAGACAAATGTTTTGGGAGAATATAACAAATTATGTAGGGAAAGAGAATATGACATAATTAAAAGAACTCTGAATTTGGAGTCTTGGGACCTAAGTTCAAATCCTAGTTATGTTGTAAAGAACTATAGAGAGTATCCCAAAAGTCTTAATGGAGTTTTAAGTTTTAATAGCTCTTCCTCCTCCTTCCTCCTCCTCCACCTCCTCCTCCTTCTTCTCTCTCTCCTTCTCTTCTTTCTCCTGCTTCCCTTCTTCTTGTTCTTCCCCTTCTCCTTCTATATATTCAGGCAGTTATTGTGGTACAGAGTACTGGTCCTAGAGTCAGGAAGAGCTGAGTTCAAAGCCAGGCTCAGATTCTAGCTGTGTGACCCTGAGTAAGCCCCTTGACCCATGCTTCAGTTTCTTATATTTAAATCGTATGACCACCTATCTCTCAAGGTGGTTGTAAGGATAAAATGAGATATTTGTAAGGTACTTTGCAATTCTTAAAGCACTATAAAATTATTATCATTAATTATAATTACTTATCTTGGCCTGAGTTTTCTTATCTATAAAATGATGTCAAAACTGATGATTTCTAAACTCCCTTTCTTTCCACTTCAGTCTATAGCCAAGACAGCAGGGAAAAGAGAAGAAACCAGACTCTGGTTGGTTAAGAGCTGATTACCAGCTTTGACTGTACCCTCAGTACACCTTTGCTAGAAACACACAGATGATGTTCAATTACGACTGAATGACTACAGACTTCCTGCTGATAAAGGTGATCAAGCTCTGTTGGGGAAGGCTAAGAGGCCATTTCCCAGGCCTGAGTTGCAAAGACCTTTATTCCTCTGCTGAAGTAGTCATCAAGGACACCTCTCTCTCTTTAGTTTGGACCTGAAGGCTGCTTCGCATCAAACCAAATTGAGGTCACCAACTCAATCTCCCCTTTCCATCTCCCCTCCCTTGCTCCAAAGAGCCAACGGCAGATGGTAACTGTTTTCAATCACTACTCTCTATCTTCTTCCTAATTAAGATGCCTATTCTTTTACTGGGGACTCTCAGCAGATGGAAAATTGTGACCTGAGTTAGTTGTCAAATAATCCTCAAAGGATAATGGAAAACAGGCTTCAGGTGTGGTCTTTTCCACTTTCTGTGCCAAGGCTGAACACTTAAGACAGAGGACATTGGAGAAAAAATATTCTGCTGGATGCTGAGCCTAAAACAATCATTTTTTTAAAAATGCATATGGAAAACCAACTAATAGCAAAGGACTCCTCCCACACTCAATGCTCACACTTCAGTTTGGGTATGTAGCTGGCTACCTGCCCATCTGACATTCAAATTGCTATTGATTCATAAGATGGCTCTAGATTCTGGGTTTATCTGGTCGGAGATAATAATAAAAATCAATGAATAAACACTTATTAAATAAACATCTGCTGCATAACAGGCACTGTTCTTGGCACTAAAGATACAAAGCTTAAATGAAACAGCCCCTGCTCACAAGGAGCTTACATTCAAACAGGGAAGACACCATCTACACATATAAGTGTATATCAAATATATTCAAAATAAACCCAAGTTTATGGGATAGGTGAAAAAGAGGCATCAGCACCTGGAGAATGTATCAAGAAAGTTTCAACAGAGTACGACATAGAAAGGACATTGGCATCTGGGTTCACCTTTGGCACTTCCAACTGATTTCACCTCCCTGGGCCTGATTTTCCTAATCTGCCAAATGAAAGGGTAAGACTAAATCCTTTCCAATTCTAGATCTAAGATCCCAGGTAAAAGGAGTATTTAAACTGATCTTTGAAGGAAAATAGAGACTCTTTTTTTTAAATTAAAGCTTTTTATTTGTATAACATATGTATGGGTAGTTCCCCAGCATTGATCTTTACAAAGCTTTCCATTACAAATTTTACCCCCAGTACCTTCCCCTCCCCTAGATGGCAGGAAGTCCACTACATGTTTATAATGTTAAAATACTTGACAAGTTATGCAAGAAAAATCCTATTTACAAGAAAAAAAAAGAAAATCAGAGAAAGGCAACACAATGCAAGCAAATACCAATAGAGATCATGAAAATGTTACATTGTGGTCCATATTTCATATCCCTCTCTCTGGGTGTATATGGTTTTCTTCAGTGAACAATTGGAACTGGTTTGAGACAATTCTTTGTTGCAGAGAGCCATGTCCATCAGAATTGATCATCATGTAATACCGTTGTTTCTGTGTATAATGATCTCCTGGTTCTGCTCGTTTCACTTAGCATCAGTTCATATAAGTCTCTCCAGGCCTTTCTGAAATCATCCTGCTGATCATTTCTTATAGAACAATAATGTTCCATAACATCCATATACCATAACTTATTTAGCCATTTCCCAACTGATGGGCATCTACTAAGTTTCCAGCTCTTTGCCACTACAAAAAGGCAAAAAGGGCTACCACAAACATTTTTGCCCAGGTTGGTCCTTTTCCTTCTTTTATGATCTCTTTGGAATACATAGGCTGGATCAAAGGATGAGCACAATTTGATAGCGCTTTGGACATAGTTCCAAATTGCTCTCCAGAATGGTTGGATCCATTCACAGTTCCACCAACAATGTATTAGTGTCCCAGCCCTTCCACATCCCCTCCAACATTCATCATTATCTTTTCCTGTCATTTTAGCCAATCTGACAGGTGTGTAGTGGTACCTCAGAGTTGTCCTAATTTGCATTTCTCTGATCAATAGTGATTTGGAGCAACTTTTCATATGACCAGAGATGGTTTTAATTTCATCATCTGAAAATTGTCTGTTCATATCCCTTGACCACTTATCTATTGAAGAGTGGCTTGAATTCTTATATATATGAGACAATTCTCGAAAATAGAGACTCTTTATATCTTTTGCAGCAGGCCCCCTTTCCCCAGCCCTAGCCTGTTAATCCTTCTTTTCATCTTCACTTCTTCGAAGTATAGGCTTTAGTCTCCACCCACTCAACCCCCCCACAAACACACACTGATTTGCAGAGGCCATAAATACCAAACAAATGTTTTTACCCTCACCCTTCTCCCATGTTGTAGTGTTCTACTCTTACCTTTAAACTTTGGGGATAAGGAAGGATAGAGGGTATTTTCATTGTTCCTCTATATTTGCAACTCAAATGCCTTTTGATTTTACTTTTTTTCTGGGGTACCAGAAACCACTTTAGATTTTTAAAATTTTATCTAAATAAGGGCTAATGGGGCAATGGATTAGGAAGATCACACACATAATGTGTGATCATGGGCGACCTATTAACTTCTCAGTACCCCTCAGACAACTTCCTGCTTAGGGTACACCCTACTTTGCAGAAAAGATGCTCATTTGTATTAGTAGAGGGAGTTGCTCTTCAGAAACTCTCAGTATTAATAAAACTATTTTTAAAGGCAAATGTGCATAATCAACTCTCAGCTAATTTATGGGGCCAATAAAAAGACAAAAGAAGACTAAGGTATAGTATCAACCAAATTCTAATGTTAGAAACTTGACCTAGAAAGATAAGATTACTTTTCCAAGGTCATACATCTAATTCCAAAATAAAAGAATTCAACAGTCATTTAAACCTGATTTTGAATCACCCTGTATTAATCTTCTTTTTTTTTTGTTTGGTTTAGTCTGACATTAAAGTGAATTTGCTTTCCCTGAACACACACCAGCTGTTGTTAGGGAAAGGCAGCCCAATTATGTGTTAGATGGCAGGCAGAATCCACCAGCCTGGGACTAAACAATCTTGAATAGCAGCAACATTGGGTTGACTTAGTCTGTGCTACAGTATAGTAGAAAAGGGGGAAAGAAAGCTTTCTCTAGGATACCCTAGGGATCCAAAAACCACATAAGGGCCAAATCTTCCCCTGTCCTGGCCAGATGTAACATGGAGTCTCTTCATTTTACTAACTTTTGCTCCCATTAGAAAACATACTCTGAAGAGTTGAGTGTATCCCTCAAGTAAAAAGGTTACACAGCTCTTAGCTTAGGTTCACTCCCTGAAACTCAACACACTAAACCTGTTGTATGCTTCATTTTCTACAAGTTCCCTTCCTTAGACTGAACTCTACCATCATCATCTCCCAGGAAATCTCATCACCAGGAAACTCATTATCCTTTGGTCATCAGCCTTCATCAGCATCCTCAGTACTCTCTGTCCTTGACTCTCAACTGTGAGTTGTCATAAGCACAGCAGCCACACCCAGGTAAAACCAGCATGGCAGATGGGCTAAAGCACGTTGAGTTAGGTGGATGTCTACCCCAAGCACCAGAAGACTTTCCCCTGCAGAATGGGCAGATGAGCACAATTTGTTTTAATGGCCATGAAAGTGGCTGAAGCAGGCACTGTGGAATCCTCAGAGCTTGGCCAGACATTGAAAATGTCTTCTGCTACAATCTGATTCATCACCTGCAATCCTGACTTTTGTCTTGCCAGTGGCCTCTGATGACTGTGATATCTGGCAGAAGCTGACAACTGGGTAACTCGGCCTCACTCAAATTCAATTCCTGCAAGATGTCATCTCAGGTTGTCATTGGTCCTCTTTGAAAGAAAGGATGAACAATCTAATCTGTCCCTCTGATGGAAGGAATAGAAGAAGCTGTGTGGGACAAATGCGACCCCAACTCAAAATCATTACTCAGAGATTTCTCAAAGTGAAGATTAGAAGGCTTGTTAGAATCTCTCCAGATCCGGGTGGTCCTTCCCCTAGGGAATCTGGGAGAAGGGGGCCAATTTGCAATTGCAGATAACAGAATTTATAGTTGGAGAAGTTACCTGAACTTCCCCCCATCCTGTCAATCTCTAGAACAATGAATTCCCTGCTTTCTTGTTGCTCATCATCACAATACTAGCTTAAGTGGATGTAGTTATTCTGTTATCAGGGTTTTACTCAAAAGCTGCTTAACACAATATACATTTAGACTGACACTGTTAACTTTTACTGATGTTTGCCAGACTTCTTACAAATAGGATTCCCAGTGGAAAGTCCTGTCTGCTTTGGTGAATGAGATTTATGAAGAGCCACACTTAATCCCCCTCTTGCTCTTCTCCCAGAGCTCAATAATTAATCAGGACCCAAACTACCCAAAGTTATTATTCTGAGAAGTCCTCAGTTTCCCATTTCATTCAAAGCAAAGAACTCCTTCCAAAGATTTCATTTAAAGAGTACTCCTGGGCCAGTTAACTCTCCCTTTCTCATCAGCTGCACTTATCAGACTGAATTCCACCAAGCTTGGTATCTTCTCCCCCTTCCCTTTTCAACATCCTCCACTAGATTGTAAATTACTGGAGGGAGAGCTGACTGTGGTAGATCCCCTAGGTTTTCTATGGAAGATATTTCTTCCCCCTTCTTTCTTATATTGAAATAGAGGGTTATTCAATGCTAATCTCATATTTGGAAAAGGGAGCAGAGACATGCATTCATTTTCTTAGAAAGTAATTTTTGTATTCCCTTTTACTGACAGAGTATAACTATAGGAAGATCAAAGGGATGCTATAGATAGGACTTTCCTGGACTTTAACAATTGAATTGAGAGCAGGTCTCAAAGCCAAGACCTGGCTGTAAGACCTACTTCTGACACATATTGGCTGAATGATCCAGGGCAAGTGACCCAATCTCTCATTGCTCCAGGTAACTATAATTTACAAGACCATAAGGTGCCAATCAGCATTGGTAAAGGGACTTTCCTCAACTGGGAATTTACTCAGTCTCTAATCCTATCATTTCATGTTATTATTAAGAAAAAAAAATGTCAGACAAGAATTGGCATTCAATTAAATAGATTCAGAATTAATTGACCAGCCAAACTCAAATACCTTGTCCAAAGGTTGGGTTTTTGTTTGTTTGTTTTTGGTTTTGTTTTTTGATTTTTTGGCTGATTAAATATATGTTAAATTAAGAGATATAAATAAAAAGCTAACAATCCTTCTCTTGTACTTATTAATGATCAGAGTCAACTTGGAAAAAGGCATCCAATGAAGCACCCTAAGGGTCTATCACTGGCTCTGTGTTGTTTAGTAAATTCAGTAAATCAATGACTTGAATAAAATCCTTGGAAGCCTCCTCCCTCCACCTATCTTTCATGTCACTGCTCTCTATATATTACAGTGTGTCTGTATCCAGCCTTCTTGCTCTTGCTCATATCTCCTAAGTCTGTCTTTGCATTGACTGTCTCCACTCCCCATTCCTGGAATGCACTCTTTAGTTCTTCCCTTTTGATACTTAGTTTCCTTCAAGGCTCAGCTGAAGAACCAGCCACCTTCTTTTTACCTGAGGACTTTGCTAATCCTACCAACAGCTAGTTCCCCTTCCCAACCACCCCCCCTCAAATTATTTTGTAGATATTTTTCATCTCCTTTGAGAAGACTAAGTTCCTTGAGGGTATAGAGGGTATTTTTACTTTTATTTTTGTATCTTCAATGCCTGCCAGGACATCTGGTGTGTGATAACAATTTACCAAGTGTTTATTGATTAAAAAATTGAAAAGCATCTCGTGGTGAAATGAAAAACATCTTTCCCTTCCCTCTCTTCCCCTCTCCTCCCCTCCCTTCTCCTCCTCTTCCTTTCCCTTCCCTTCTTTTCCCTACTGCTTTTCTCTTCTTCCTTTCCTTTTCCTTTGTTCTGAACTTACAAAATCCCAAATAAAATGAGAATTTCCATATACATAGTAAAACAGAGAAAGACAATTAGACCCATAACTACAGATCTCTACTATGAGAGCTTGCTTTTTCTGTTAAATTTATCATAAGCTCAGTTTATAGCTTTCAAATCTACTTATCTATGGTTCTTTCCAGCCTTTTAAAAATTGAAACTGAGTGATATAGTAGATAATTGTGTAACCCTGAAAAAGTCATTTGGTTTTTGTTTTCTAGTTTTTACATAGGGCTTTTCTTTACAAATTTCTTTACAAATTCTTCTTTATAAATATTATGCCATGCTATCCTTACAACCCTGGATAGTAACTGGCATTATAACATTTCACAGATTAGGAAACTGAGGAACTCCAAGGTTAAAATATTTGCTCAGATTCATACAAGCCAATTTTGAACTTGGCCACATTTGAACTTGGGTCTTCCAGACTCCAAACCCAGCACTAGATTCACTATATTATTGAGTTCAGCCTCAGTTTCCTCATCTACAAAATGGAGATAATATCACCTACTTGATCTTGTAAGGATCAAATAAGATAATGTGTGTAAAGTACTTTGCAGATCTTAAATGGGCAATATTTACTTAACAGAGTTGTTGTGGGGATCAAACAATTTAATGTATTTAAGATATTTTGTGTATTTGACATATAAATGTCAGTGATTGTTAGTACTATACAGAAAGTTGCCTTAGAGGAGTAATTGAGAGAGCTCAGCAGATGCTGAGTTTGAGTGTAGTCTCCCTGAGAGTAGAAGCTGAGCTAACTGAGCCTCATCCAAGACTGTAGGTTCTATGACATTGTGTGGGATAAAAATGCAACTCCTGACTCAAAATCATTACTCAGAGATCTCTCAAAGTGAAGATTAGAAGTTGATTAGAATCTCGTGAAATTCTGGACGATCATTCTCCTCCGGGGCAAGCCAAGGAAGAGAAGGAGGCCAGCATTTCTAGTTTGAACAGATCTTTTATAGCTAGAAAGAGCCATGGGCTCCCAGGACCTGTCAATCTCCAGAACAAGGTATCTCCGACTCACTTATTAGAGACATCTACCAGACCTCTAGCAAATAGGATTCCCTGTCCAAAATCCAGTTTGCCTTTGATATTCTAAAAAGCCACACTTAATCCCTTCCTGCAGTATTTTAGTTAGCAATTCCCAATGAAAAACCACACCAATCTCTCAGTCATTATTCTGAGAAGTCCTCGGTTTTCCATTTCATTCAACACTGTCCTTGCCTCCCCTTCTTCCTCCTGCTGAGACCTACAGACAGGTGTCCCCAGAGGCTCAGGGACCTCCCAGGATATATGCTCCTTGTTATCTTCATTCCCTGTTGCTCCTGCTCCTAACAATTTAGCTTTTGCCTTTGAGTAATGCACAATAGGCCTTTATTAGAATATATTTTATCTCACACATACTGTAATAAAGGCTTATTGCCTTATGCAGTGCTAATCTGTCTGATTCTTTTATGAAATTGTCTCTGACTTTAACTGACAACCACAAAACCCCAAATCCTCCTAAAAAAAACTCTTCAGTCTGTTTAAAAATAAATCAGACTGGAAAAGTAGTTGTTATCAGTAATTTTTCCTTGGACACAAAGTCAACATCTTTTTCTCATTTATCCTTGTACAACCCTTCTTCGACAGGGTGGACTGGACTTGTTTTTCTTGTAGGATATTAGTCAGTCTGTCAATTATCTCCCTGGGGATTATTTCCTTTATGTATTACCTGTGGTATATTTAAAAATCAGAGGCTGATTTTCCTCCTATCACACAGCAGGAGCCCAGGCTACCTTTCCCTAATGGCAGTTGGTTGCATTTCCAGGAAAAACAAATTAGTCTGCTTTTTCTGGGAGAAAAATAAGTACTATATAATGCATTCCAAAATTAAATAGGTAGATTTGGGATTATCCATCAGTGTTTTGAATTATCTGTTGACATGAATCAGAGTTGACTGTATATTTTTTATTCCAATTATAATAGAACCCTATTTTGAATGGAGACATATAAAGGACCTGAAATTTCATCAGTATGGGAGCTCACTTCACTCAAAATCCATCTATAATTCCATCTATAATTCATAGTTTTTGAGAACTGAGGCTCAGATAATTTAAGCAAGTTGTCTACTGTTACATAGATAGTAAGGGTCAGAGGTAAGAGGGCTTGACTCTTGACTCCAAGACTAGGGATCTATCAACTCTACCATCCTATTTTTTTTCCAAACAGATAGGATCACATGCTGTTGTTCAGTCATTTTAATTGTGTCTGATTCTTTATCACTCCCTCGGGGATTTTCTAGACAAAGATATTGGAGTGTTTTACCATTTCTTTCTCTAGCACATTTTACAGAGGATGAAACTGAGGCCTATAGGCATAAGTGACTTCCCCAGAGTCACACAGCTATTAAGTATGAAGACATCCTTATTCCAGACCCAGCACTCTATAAATTGCATCACCTATGAACAAATGTACTTAAAATCAAATCAGATATAATTAAAATCAAATTATTTTTCCATCCCCTCAAACATGGTTAGATGGAATAAGTCCATAAGAGCAAGTTTAGTGCTATCTTAATACCAGCATCATGAATCAGGGACCACTGATGCATTTAGAGCAGAAGGAAGTTTCAGTGCTGAGGTAAGCATTTGCCAATCGTTAAATCTCACCGTTACAAATAAATATAACAGAAAAGAAATGGACAAAACAGAGTGTGGGAGAAAGTAGGAAAGTGGGAGCTAAAACAGCTAGAAGTCTCATGACCCCCAAGGTCAGTAGTCCAGTAATTTAATAACTGGCATAAGAAGTAACAACTGAAAGCAAGAAATAGGCAGAGTCTTGGGAGTTTCAGTCTCTTCCAGGTAGCAGCTTCCTCTGTTCTCGGTTTTCAGAATTATAGGCCCCTGGGAGTTGCCCCCACTAGAGATCAAGCCCAGCAAGAAGAAATTGGCCTTTCATGAGATCCAGATAGAATACCTGATCTTGACCTGACCCCATATCTCCATTTCCCCATGACTCTAGGAATGGAGGTGTTAGGCAAGTTCCATCTGTTTTCCAAGATACTGGAAGTCTCCAGATAAGATTCTGGTTATTTTCACCATCCCATTTGAGGACTCCACCCACTTCTCCCCCTTTACCTAAGAATTGTGAATGTATTGAATGGCATCCCTCACTTTAAGCATATCCTGGGACCCCCAAACCCAGATTTGCACAAAACAAATTAACCAAGGATTATTCACTTCATAAAAGACTAAACATAGGATATCCTTAAAAGAATGCAACCCCTAAGGCATTACAAATTATTTCATTTACAAAATCATGTGTTTCTGAAAAACTGGAGCAGCACAGTGCTCAATAAATACTTGTTAATTAATTGAATCATCTACTCAAAAATAGTAATAAAGCAATAATCATAAATAACTTTTACACAGTGCCTCAAAGTTTGCAGAGTGCTTTATATACGATGGTTTGAACTTACAACAACCTTGTGAAGTGATGTCTTTTTTTTGACTCGTGTATAAATTGGATTTGTGAGGCAGAATTGCTCAAAATTGTCAGCCTTACTCTCTCTTCCAGAATCACTGAAGTCTAGTGGTAAGACAAAAGTCAAGATGACTTGGCTGTGGCTCAAAATACAAGTAGATGACTTTGGCTTCTTCAATGACTAACAAGCTCTTAACATCTGCTTCTGTCACTTCATGGCTTATTGGAATGCATTTTTCACATCCACCTAATCCTCTAGGGAAGTCTTCACATGCTTGGGGTAGCTACCCCCTAAGTTACTGGCTGGTTTGAGGCCTATTGGATGTCCTCAACCTGATTTAGCTTGTCTGTCAAAACAGTTTTACCAAGTATAGCTGCTGTGTATGCTATAGCATTTTGGAGCGACAGGTGAGAGTTGGGTGGCAGGTAGACACTGAAGGTAGGTGAGTAGTCCTGAAAGAGGCTCAGTAAGCCTTCACACAAGAGGAGCTAGTAGGTGCTTCATGTTTACTAATTGATTAGCTTCAACTTATTTTAAATAAACAGTTACTGACATATATTTTTAAGTGATTTCTACCCTACCTTGCCCCTTCTTGAAATAATCATTTGCTGGGAGTCTAATACCTCTTAGGCAAGAATTTTAAAGGGAACTCAGCAAAGTTCCCTTCTCCAATTCCTGCTTCAGTCTGCAACATGGTACAGCGTCTCTGTTGTCAGTTGATATGAGTTTGAATCCCAACTCTAACATGCATGGGCTGTGTGATCTTGGACGAGTCCCCTGACATCATTAAATTTAAGGAAAGTCATTTCCAGAGGGAAAGAGTGTAAATAACTGGTGGAAGTGAGGATAAGGGCAGGAAAAGGCCTTTTGTAGGAGCTAACACCTGCTCTATCATGGAAGGCAGTTTTGTGTTGGCTCTCCCCCATTCCTGGAATTCACTCCCTCCTCTTTTGCACCTTTAGGAATCCTGAGTTTAGGAATCCCAGCTCAAGTACCACCTTCTTTATGAGATCCTTCCTGGTCCCACAACTTGTTCTTGTCTTCCCTCCTAAGGACAGAGTATATCTGTTTTGTGCTCTGGAGAATTACCTGATTCTTTTTAGCTGGTTCCTGAGTCCTGCTTCACATCCCACCTAGCCATTATTTTAGGCCATGTTGAGATAGACCTTGCCCCAGGCCACTCCGCTTTCTAACTCTTGCTCTGGCCCCAGTAATCAAATCAAAATCAAAACAAAACTATGTTTTTATAATGGACATGTAAATGATTATCCTGTGCATGGATCAATTCACCATCCTGTGACTCCCCAGACTAAAAATGTCCTTTCCTGGCTACCACTACCACATGTTGTCGTCCCCTTTAGAATGAATGCTCCTTAATGCATTGTATCTCTTTGTTTCTGTATTCCCAGACTTGGCACAGCACCTAGAATATAACTCCTTAACAAATGCTTTTTTATTCATTCATCTACTGAATGAATGACCTTTAGATCCTATTCACAATTATCAAATTGATTAGTACTTTATTTGGTTCATAGTCATCACTATCCCATGTTCATAGTCCCTTTAACAACCTGATCACACAATTCTTCAACCTTCTGAATTCTAGCAATTCCTCTTCTGCTCTACTTTAGCCACTTACTAATGTGGATGCGTCTCAGACATCCATCTTCTGGAATCACATACTTTCAGTGACAACCTCTTATTCTCCAACTTATTCATTGTTCTTATTCATAATAAACTTATTCTTCATCCTTATTATCTCCTGATTCCTTGGTTGATTCCTGTTTATCTGGTCTGTTTTCCCTCCTTCTAGCATCACTTGCCTTCATACCCATTTCTTTCCACATGATCTGGCCCTTTCAAAATTTCACTAACCACTGCTCTAGAAATCTTTGAGCCTCTTATCTTTTCCTCTTCTTAACCTATACATATTTATCTCTAAGTAATCTCCATCATTTCTTCATTGCTACTTTAGAGCTAATGACTATCCCTGAAAAAAAAAAGTCATGAAAGAGAGCTGATTTTATTCATTAGAAATTCACTATATATAACTTTTATTTGGTACCATAGTTGGCCATGCTATTAATTAAAATAGAAAGTATAAATGAACTTTAAGGAATAGAAAAGCTTTGGATTTAATATCTGCCTCATTAGGCAGAGAGGTATTGAGGAGAGTTATAGGGAGAAGAGGGAGGAAAAACAACATATTGATAGCTTTCATGAGATCTCCCAGAGAGAAGAGTTAGAAGAAAAGAAAATGGGGCAGCTAGATGGCACGGTGGATAGAGCACAGGCCCCTGAAGTCAGAACCTGAGTTCAAATCTGTTCTTAGGTACTTAGCATGACCTAGCTATGTGACCTTGGTCAAGTCACTTAACCCCAATTGTCTTGCAAAAAAGAAAAAGAAAAGAGAAGAATTAGGCATTAGTTTACCTTAGCCACACTAAACATTGGGTATAGTTGACAGAGACAACTCCTCAAATGCTGGCCATGCTAACCAGCTCCCTTGATGTTCTGCTCCCTACCCTTCTCCAGTCCATCTTTCTCAAATCCTCCACCAGATTTTCCTTTCTACATCATTCATGCATCATCCTTTCTCAGCCTTGTGACTGGATATACATAACCACCTCTCATAAAAGCTTCTTCTCCATGTGAGAGGGAAAGTAGCATAGCCTTTTTTTTCCCTGAGGCAATTGGGGTTAAGTGACTTGCCCAGGGTCACACAGCTAGGAAGTATTATGTCTCTGAGATCAGATTTGAACTCAGGTCCTCCTGATTTCAGGGCTGGTGCTCTATCCACTGCCCCACCTAGCTCTTTTAAGACTATGAGTCATAATGGTGAGAAATTTCCATTTCAACCAACAGAACATTCATTTTTGGTGCATACATCCTTAGGAGGAAATAACAAAGACTACACTTAATTTTCCCAAACCTAAAAAGGCCTTTGCATAACTCTACTAAATTCAGTTTGGGTCACAAATAGAATAGATTATTAGCATGGGACACAGTGGAGAAAAGAGTTATAATAGCTTTGTAAAAGGCTTTCAGAAGACAGACTGAACTAAACCCACAGCTAGTTTCAAGCTTCCCTGTATTTTGCCTCCTGATCTAGATCAGAACACCCAGCCTCAGTCTAAACTCAGCCATGAGTTTTCCTATTTACCAATCCCTTGGACTCTCTGAAGCCAACTTGGCCTGGCTTTTTAGTTTACACCTGATTCAGACCTCACCACTTCAACTCCCAGGCAGTCTTGTTTCATCTGGATGTTTGCTTAATCACCCATATGTGCCATCTCAGCCTCATACAGGATACAGCAATGTAGCTTGACTACCACACTGATAGTCTGCATCTGACATTGGCAGCTCATACTTGTCACTCTAAAGGTAGAAAATTGAAGCAATACTTAGTTGTGTCCCTAGATAGCACCCAAAACCCCAGTCCCACTCTCTTGTTGAGTCAACAGCTTCCCAAGGCTGCTAAGTGCAAAGGATTTTTGAACTTTTACCTATAGGAATTTTTCCAGGGATCAGACCAGGGTGTTCCTCCATAGTGTACTATGTAATGGGACAAATTTTCCTCCACTTCATCTTTACTTCACTGAAAATAACCCACTCTTAAATAATGTGAAGCTCTTTCATCAGAAGTGTAGGAGAACTGGGAAGATTGCTAACCACCAAGTTCCTTGACTCCAGCAGAACCAAGACACCATAGTCTGATATGCAGGTTCCTGGCCCTAAGTCAGGAAATGGTAGAGAATAATTTTCCTCTGGTGGTTCATTTTTTTGGATGGCTTGACTTTAGGATGAATGAATTTGGGAGGACATTGTGACTGACCTATCTCTATTTATCCTACAATGTGTTTGTGTCAAGTCCTATCTTTAGCTGAAATAAAAATTTAATGGAAACTCTAACACTTCCATGCAGCCACTGGGAGCTGATTGCATGACACAACAAGGGAGGAGTCAATTCCACTCAGGGAAGACTGTTTTCAATTCATTACCACTGCTGAATGCAGAGCCCTATCTAATCAGGGAGCTAGCTAAGCACAGACCAGCCATTACAAACAAGGGATTCCCTAGGTTTTCTTTTCTCATTTCCCGCTTAATGGCCCACCTATTTTTGACCTTTGGGATAGAGTTGCTACATCCCCCCATATATAATATAGTAAGGTAGAAAACATGTCTCCACAATGATTTTTGATGGTGTGGGTAATAGGGCTTTATTCCTTGGCCAATCTAAAGAGAGGGTCTTTGTGAGAATTCTTGGAGCAAGACCAGAGAAAAAGGTTCATGTGGCATTCAGCTTCTCTGACAGAGCTCTGTTATGTCTTATTAATGAATGAAAATAGTAGAAAGTGCTATACTTATATACTAATGCTAAATACTAAGCATTATGAATATAAATTAAAAAAAACATTATGAATATAAATTAAAAAAAACACATATAGCTTCCTGGTAGATGGAAAAGCATGGCATTCTCCCTGTAGGATAGATGGAAGGGTGTAGGGGTCACTAAAATAGCTTAGCAGGTTCCTTCAACTCTAAAACACATATAATAGCAGTACCTTCCTTCAAGGATTGTGATTACCACATAAGATGATATACATAAAGCACTTAGTGAAATGGATGGATATTTACAAAAATATGCATTGTCCAGATTAACAGAAGACAAAATAAAATACTTAAATACTTCCATTCTAGAAAAAGACATTGAACAAGCCACCAATGGACTCTCTAAAATACATGCAAACCACTCAGCACAGTGCCTGGCACACAATAAATATTTAATAAGTACTTATCTCTTTCCTACCCTTACCTCTGATACATAGTACTATGTGATCCTGGGCAAATCATTTAACTTTTTAATGCTCTAGGACAAGGCTTCTTAAACTTTTTCCTCTCATGACCTATTTTTGCCCAAGAAATTTTTACACAACCCCAAGTATATAGGCATATAAATCAAATGCTTACTGGTAACAAATCATAATTGTGTGCCCCCCATTCACTTATGAGACCCCATATGGGGATATGACCCACAGTTTAAGAAATTTTGCTCTAATCAACTCCCGATGGCTCTAAGTGGCAGAGAAGTTGAATGAAATCATAGTCTATCCCTATTACCTATATTTTCAGACAGTGCAATTAGCTGGCAGATGAGTCATTACCAAAACCTGAATTTGGACAGTTGACAGATGAATCATCCCAACATGCTCTTCTGTGAATTTGGCAAACACTAATCCTTAAGCAGATCTATTAGAATTCATCTGCCAACAGCAGATGTAGACTATCTATGCTTAGACTCCAATTGTCTACTAACCAAGAGAGCAAAATGCCACTTCTGAGCATTGAGTTCTCTCATCTGGGTTCAAGTGCTGCATCTGGCACATTATGTCTAGATGGTTTTGAGTCACTCAACCTCTCTGGATTTCAATATTCTTAGCAATAAAAAGGTTAGAATATATATGTTTTAGGTTCCTTCTTCACCTAAAACCTATGATCCCAAGACCTCTGCATATATTTAGGCTTCCTTCCAAGCCAATGCTTCATCTTTTTCATTATAAACTAGCAGTTGTCCACTGGGCTTATTAAAATTTTTGTGCTCCATCATCTGTAATTCTTAGAGACTGGGAATGCAATACAATGCTTATAAATATCTAATGATATGAAGTAAATGGTCTTTCTACTGTCTACTGGGACAATCAATTAATAATAAACATTTACTAAGTACCTACTATTTGCCATGCACTGAGCTATACACAGGAGATACAGAAATAGTCAAAAGAATCTTTGCCCTCAAGGACCTCACAATCTTATGGGAGAGAGAAGAAACATGTACAGAAACCAGTTATATAAAGGAAAAATAGGAAATAATTAACAATGGGAAAGCACTGTAATTAAGAGGGATTGGGAAGGCTTCCAGTAAAAGACAGGCTTGTAGGAAAACAGGGAAGCCTGGAAGCACAGATAAAGAAGGAGAATATTCCAGGTATAAGGGACAACCAAAGAAAACGCTGAGAACTGAGAGATGGAATATTTCTTTCATGTCAAGAGGCCAGTGGCATTGGATCTAGGTATACATTGTCAGTCACATGTGCAAAAATTTTTGTAGTAGTTCTTCTTGTAGTGGCAAGGAATTAGAAACTTGAGTGGATGCTCATCAGTTGAAGAATGGCTATATATTATGGTATATGAATGTAAGGGAATATTGTCATTCTAAAAAAAATAATCAGCAGGATGATTTCAGAAAGGCCTGGAGAGACTTAAATGAACTGATGATAAAGTGATTAGAACCAAGAGAACTTTGTACACAGCAACAAGATTATGTGATGATCAATTCTGATGGACGTGGCTTTTTTGAACAATGAAACAATTCAGACCAGTTCCAATAGACTTGGGATGGAGAGAGCCATCCAGAAAGAGGCCTACAGGAACTGAATATGGATTACAACATAGAATTTTCACCTTTTTTATTTTTGTTTGCTTGTTTTTTTCCCATTCTTTCTTATTTTTTTTCCTTTTTGATCTGATTTTTCTTGTGCAGCATGATAGATGTGGAAATATATACATATATGTATGTATATATATATATATATGAATTGCATATGTTTAACATATATTGGATTACTTGCCATCTAGTGGAGGAGGCGGAGAGGAAGAAGGGAGAAAAACATTTGGAACAAAAAGCTTTTCAAGGGTTAATATTGAAAACTATCTTTGCATATATTTTAAAAAATAAAAAAAAGAGTACATATCAGGAAGTAAACTTTAAGAATGCTGTGAGAAGATTAAGATTGATCCTACATCATTTTCTTATTGATCCTGCTTACAAGTAATTAATTTTGTCCTGCATCTCTTTAAGTCATGGCTCCTTGTCTCTGAACTTAGTTCAGAGTTCAGGTGGCCTGTAATGGGTTAAGTTAAATGGATTAAGTAAATCTATCTCTCCTGTTAATCACTGATCTGTTCTTGTCTCAAGGAATTTTGCTAATCTTAGGGAATATGTGAAAGAAAGGGATATCTGCTCCACCAAGCTATCCTTCAAGCATGTCTGGTTTGCTGTACAAAAGTCTGAGTTACTACCTCCCACTTGGACTCAAATAATGAATACTTCTTAGTCTTATGAAAGAAAAAAGGGGTAGTTGCTAGTCCCTATTACTAAATTTCCAGCTAATCATGTTTTTCCTTGCACATCAGCTCTATAAATAATCATGCTGCCCAGGCTTCCATGATATGATCTATCCTGTTCTATTCTTTGTTCTGGAGCTATCCTTTTACTTAAGGTCTTTGGTATAAAGGAAGGCAATGTTTTAAACTATTCATTGACAAATAGTATGCCTCTCCCAATAAATGCTATCTTGCTTAGATACCTGCCTCAGTTTTCTCTTTTGTTAAAAATCTCAAACAAAACAAATGAAAATATCCACTATGCCACCTTGCTTCTCATAAGACAACCTATATGCAGAAAATGCAGAGAGATCTAATACCTCTGGGATAATATTCTTAAATGGGCCCTGATATTATGAATACAAAAATAATTATATTTAATTCAGTGAACATTTATCCAAGTTCTAAGGTATATAGAACATTGTGTTAGATCTTGAGGGAGATACAAAAATTGAGTCTTTGTCTTCACGGAGTTTAGGGATAGTTTTTGAAGGACTTTGAATTCCCAGCAAAGGATTTCATTTTTATTCTGGAGATGATCAAAAGGCATTTTTAATAAAATAAATTTTATTGTTATTATTAAAATAAAAATAATAAAAGGAAATTTATCAAGCAACCCCTCCCAAACTCCTTCATTCCTAGGTAATGGTAACTATTTGCCCTCTTCCTAGTACAGTGCCATCTTGGTGGTAGTTGATAGCCTGACCAGATGATTCATTTTTTCCCCTACACAGAACTTTTCACTATGGCTGAGAACATACATTCAGTTCTCCAGCCTTACTTTTTACTTAATTTCTGATAAGAGCCTTATATCCATCACTTCTTGCATGCAGCCAATTGTCAAGTCTTACAGATACTAGTTCTACACTAATTCTTTCATGCATTTTCTACCTTCTTCTCCCAGGGCCACCACCCTAGTACAAGCTTTCATCACCACCTGCCTGACCTATCCCAGCAGATCTAGCTATCTGATCTTTCCACTGCAATCTTTCCTTGTCATGTTCATCCCTCATATTGATGATGGAATAAGCTTTCTTCTTCATAGATCTGGCCAGCCACTACTCTGCTCAAAAATTTTTAGTGATGCCTTGTTATTTAGAAAGAAAAAAAAATTAAATCCTTTACTCTGATTGCCAGAACATTTTAGTCTCTTTGGATTCTGAACGTAAGATCTTATGCTTCCACCTGGCACCACCCTACCTTTCCAGCATTATCCCAAATTACTCCTCTGCATGCACACCAACAAAACTCAACTACTTTCTCACTCCTGAACGTGCCTTATACTTTCCAGACTATGCTCACACTGGTTTATTTTATTTTTATATTTATCTTTCCTGTCCTTTATCCATTGAATATCCATTGAATGTGGAATGTGGAATATCCATTGAACGTCCAATATCCATTGAATCCTTTAAATAGCAACAAGCACACCACTTCCTTCATGAAGCTTTCTCTGAACTCTCTCTTAAGTAACAATCTTCCCCCTCCCCCAAAGACCCCACATAGCATCTTGTAATAAAACTGTATAATATGCTGGACTTGTAACAGTACCTGACATAGCTATATGTATTCATGTTTTATCCTACTACTAGATTACAAACTCTATGAAGACATAGACTCAATTTTGTATCTCCCTCAGGATCTAACACAATGTTCTGTATACCTTAGAATTTGGAAATGTTCACTGAATTAAATGCAATCATTTTTGTATTCATAGTATTAGGATCCATTTAAGAATATTAGCCCAGAGGTATCAGATTTCTCTGTATTTTCTGCATATAGGTAGCCTTATGAGCAGCAAGATGGCAAAATGGATAGAGCAGTGGGCTTGGAGGCTGGGAGACTCATCTTCCTGAAATCAAATTCAGCCTCAGATACTTATTAGCTATGTGACCCTGCAAGTCATTTCACACTCTTTGCCTCAGTTTCTTCAGCTGTAAAATGAGCTGGAGAAGGAAATGGCAAATCACTCCAGTATCTCTGTCAAGAAAACCCCAAATGAGATCCCAAAGAGTTGAACTCGACTGAAATGAGTGAACAATAACAACTGCAAAGGTAGCCTTACAATCAAAGCAAAGCTCTGTCCTTACTGGATATATGACCGCAGTCCCTGAGTCCCATTGTCCCACTTTTCTCACCTGTTAAGTGAGGATATTGAAATTGATACTTCCTTCTAATTCAAAATCTGCAATCATATGATCTCATGATCATGCCATTATTAAGGTTATTAATAGCATCTACTCCTTCTTGTTTCCATACCTCAATTGCCCAGACTTCCTGATTGTGAACATCATCACCTCTCTCAGATTTTGTAATTTAAAGGAAGTGAGGTGATAATAAGGACTTCAAGCCACCACAGGAAGGGATTAGTTTTAAAAAGGAATCCTCTTTATCTATTTCCAATCACATTTTTGGGTAGGATATTGCTTCTTCCATCAAATGAGATAAAGATAATATGTACTCTGCTTTGAAAATTTTAAAGTAATAAATAGATGATGGCTATTATTATTATTCAATATTAGATTCCCCTCAATTACAAATAGGTTATTATTTTCAAGTAAAATAGATAGATTATCTATATTAGATAAGTTATCTATCCAGGTATGATCAATTTCAAGCTGGACAGAACCTCAGAGTCCATCTCATCCAATTCTTATTTTATAAACAGGGCAATCAAGGTCTAGATTTAAAAAAAAAAAGGGTAATTTTCCCAGGATCACAGAGATGGTAAGTGACAGTGTCAGTTTCTTTAACTCCAAAGTCAGCATTTTCCCCATTTTTCCATTATCACCTCCTTGATAAGTTCACCCACTCTCCCTATTAATGGCTTGATTCCAGAATGTTCACATTTAGAACCTTACAGATTAATTTCTCTCACATTTACTGAGCATTAGTTCACCAAGATCTTGTGTTCACATTGGCTGCTCATTTATTTGGATGTGTTTTCCTTTCTCAAAGTAATTTCATTGATGGAAGGGAGGGAGAGTGTAATTTGGGCCTGCTTATCTACTTTCCCTATTTTAATGCTTTCTGGCAGCTTGGGAGGAGAGAGGGAAAAAGAGGGAGGGGGAAAAAGTAGCCAAGAGATTTAATTACTAGAATATTAGGACCTGCTTGATTGGAATGCTCTCAAGTTAAGGTCCCTTAAGAAAAGAAAAAAGAAAAAAAGAAAAAAGAATAGAAAACCAACACAAACAACAAAGCACTCAGAGCTCAGTTTTCAATTAGTAAATGATATATTCTCTGATGTAATTTTCTCAGTGACCCAGAGTACCTAGAGCTAGCTGACTGCATGGAGACAACAAAAAGCTGAAGTTAACAGAACCAGTAGGGTAACTTTCCCTCTGGATTTAAGAAAATAACTAAAACAGTCTATAGATGACAGGGACATCTAGCAAGTGAAGGGAAGAGAGTGGAGGTTTCAAACTCATAACGCCTCAATTTAAGTTTCTCCTTCAAGTTCCTTCAAGAGGAAGCTCTGTATTGCCTCCAGACAGATCTCTAAGACTTAAAATTACAGAAAAGGTGCAAACCTGTTTTGGTAAGCAAAGTTTTAAATCACTGAAATCATAGGTCTCATCCCTCCCCCACTCAAAAGATCCTCAATTATTTAGATGTATTCAGGTTGTTTCCTTCCAAAAGAATGTAAACTCCTTGGGGTTGAGAGGAGGAGGAACAGACTATTTCTTTTTCCTTTTTTTTTTTCTTTTCTTCCCTTTTGTCTCCAACATCTATCAAAATGTCTGGCATATCTGCAGAGCCTTATCACACATTGTAAATGGAGGATTGCATCCATTCACCTTTCAGTAGAAAAGAAAATAATAATAATCAGCATTTTATAAAGCACTTCAATGTTTATACTTTACAAATATCTAATTTTTATCTTCACAATAACTCTGTGAAATAGATGCTATTTTCCTCATTTTGCATATGAGCAAACTGAGGTTGACAAAGCTTAAATGATGTCACACAAGTATTGCAGAGCACCATTGAAAAAAAGGAATATTTAGGTAAGATATATTTCCTGTCCTCAGGGATATAAAATTCAAATACAGATAGCTCTAAAGCATAATAAATGCATGTTAAGTGAGCTAGACAAGTCCAAAATAAAAGAGTTATAGAAGAAATAAGACTTTTGAATGTTAAAGTTTTAACCAAAGCTAGAAAAAGAGAGAAGGTGGTTAAGATGGGTGAGGGCATTATGAAGATTACATTTGTGATGGAATTTAAAAGATAGCAAGGTTAAAGGTAAATTTAAAAGATAGCTAAGACTTAATAGGCCAATACAGAAAGGACTTTCAGTCCAACCCAAAGAAAAAAAGAATGACAGAAAAAAAAAGACCAAATAAGAAAGAAACAGACTATTTCCAAAGAACTCCCATTCCTTTCAGAAGGAAACAGCCTGAACATATATAAATAAATACAAAATTAAAATAAAACAAAATATATTAATAAATACAAAATAACACAAATACAGAATAATTTAGTGAATAAGGCACTGGAAACTAAGGGACCCAGAAAGGCCTGAGAAGGAATCAGCATCTGAAATTAACCTTGAAGGAAGCTAGGGATTCTATGAGTCAGAGATGAGGAAGAGGATTCCTTGTTCAAGGCCTTCAAGATGGGAAAATAGATTGTAAAATGGAAATAGCAAGCAGGTCAATTTGACTAGAATGTAGATAGGGTGAAGGAAAGTAATGATAGGTAATGAGATATTCCAATGACAAGAAATAGCATAAGCAAGTCACAAAGGTGGAGCATATCTGGAAGACAGTGTACTCTAAGTTTGAATGGAAAACATAAACCTACACAAATCATTAGCATTTGTTTAAGTTATCATCAAAACTCAGCTTCAAGAGATAGAGAGAAATTCCATTTAAAATAATTATAGGTAATATAAAATATTTCGGAGTCCACCTGCTAATACAAACCTGGATACTTTATGAACTTTTCATACAAATAAAATAACATCTAAACAACTGGAAAAAAATCAGTTGCTCATGGGTAGGCTGAGACAATATAGTAAAAATGGCAATTCTATCTAAATTAGTTTATTTCAGTGCCATATCAATCAAACTGCCAAAAAATATTTTCCAGAGCTAGAAAAAAATAACAATTCATCTGGAAGAACAAAAGGTCAAGAATATTTAGGGAATTAATGGGAAAAATTGCAAAGGAAGGTGACCTAACCCATATCAGACCTAAAATTATATTATAAAGTGGTAGTCATCAAAACCATTTGGTACTGGCTAAGAAATTGAGTGGTGGATCAATGGAATAGGTTACGTACACAAGACCCAATAATCAAGGACCATAGTAAGCTACTGTTTGATAACCAAAGACTCTGGCTTCTGGAATAAGAAGCCACTATTTAACTATTTAACAAAAATCAATGTGAACACGGAAAATAATAGAAATAGTACAACAGAAATTCTAAAATAGAATAGTAATAATAGAATAAAAAATAATAGAAACTAAGCATAGACCAACATCTCATCCCTTATACCAAGTTCAAAATAGTTCATGATTTAGATATAAAGGGTTAACAAATTAGGAGAGCAAGATCTTTGAAGAAACGAGGAGTTTTATGGAAACATTATAAAATACAAAATGGATAATACTAATTACATTAAATTAAAAAGTTTTTACACAGGGGCAGCTAGGTGGCACAGTGGATAGAGCACCAGCCCTGAAGTCAGGAGGACCTGTGTTCAAATCTGGTCTCAGACACTTAACATTCCTTAGCTGTGTGACCCTGGGCAAGTTGTTACTTAACTCCAATTGCCTCAGCAAAAAGAAAAAAAAAGTTTTTACACAAACAAAACTAATGCAACAAAGATTAGAAGGAAAACTGAAGGCTAGGAAACAATTTTTAAAGCCAGCATTTCTTTTTTTTTTTTCATCCTTCCAATAGATTTTATTTATTTTTTATTTTTTTTATTAAAGCTTTTTATTTGTATAACATATGTATGGGTAGTTCCCCAACATTGATCTTTACAAAGCTTTCCATTACAAATTTTACCCCCAGTCCCCTCCCCTCCCCTAGATGGCAGGAAGTCCACTACATGTTAATAATGTTGAAATGCTTGAGAAGTTATGCAAGAAAAATCCTATCTACAAGAAAAAAAAAAGAATCAGAGAAAGGCAACACAATGCAAGCAAATGTCAATAGAGATCATGAAAATGTTACCTTGTGGTCCATATTTTATTTCCCTCTCTCTGGGTGTATATGGTTTTCTTCAGTGAACAATTGGAACTGGTTTGAGACAATTCTTTGTGGCAGAGAGCCATGTCCATCAGAATTGATGTAATACTGTTGTTGCTGTGTATGATGATCTCCTGGTTCTGCTCGTTTCACTCAGTATCAGTTCATGCAAGTCCCTCCGGGCCTCTCTGAAATCGTCCTGCTGGTCGTTTCTTACAGAGCAATAATATTCTATAACATTCATATACCATAATTTATTCAGCCACTCTCCAATTGATGGGCATCCCTTCAGTTTCCAGTTTCTAGCCACTACAAAAAGGGCTGCCACAAACATAAAGCCAGCATTTCTGATAAAGGTCTAATTTCTAAAATATATAGAGAATTCAGTCAAAATTATAAGAATACAAGTTATTTCCCAATTGATAAATGGTCCAAAAAATATAAACAATTTTCAAATGAAGAAATTAAATCCAAATATAGTCATATGAAAAAATATTCTAAATTACTATTGACTAGAAAAATGAAAATTAAAACAACTCTGAGGTTCTACCACATACCTCTCAGATTGGTTAAGATGACAGGAAAAGATAATTACAAATGTTGGAGGGAGTGTGGGAAAATTGGAACACTAATACACTATTGGTGGAGTTGTGAACTGATTCAGTTATTCTGGAGAACAATTTGGAATTATGTCCAAAGGGTTTTAAAACTGTGCATATTCTTTGATTCAGCAGTTGTTTGCTACTGGGTCTGTATCCCAAAGAGATCAAAAAAGGGGGAAAGGACTCATATGTGCAAAAATGTTTGTAGCAACTCTTTTTGTGGTGGCAAGGAATTGGAAACTGAGTAGATGCCCATCAGTTGGAGAATGATTGAATAAATTATGGTGTATGAATGAAATGGAACATTATTATTCTATAAGAAAAGATGAGCCCATTGATTTCAGAAAAGCCTGGAAAGATTACAGGAACTGATGCTATGAAGTGAATAGAACGAGAACATTGTACATAGTAATAGCAAAATTTTGTGATGATCAACTATGATAGACTTACCCCTTTTTAGCAATATAGTGATCCAAGACAATTCCAAGACTTGGGATGGAAAATGCCATGAATGTGGATTGAAGCACACTATTTTCATCTTTTTTTATTGTTGTTTGCTTTTCCTTTCTTGTGATTTTTCCTTTTGTTCTGATTTTTCTTTCACAACATGACAAATATGGAAATATGTTTAAAATGATTACACATGTATAACCTGTATCAGACTGCTTTGGGGAGGAGGAAGGGAGGGAGAGAGAAATCTGGGACTCAAAATCTTAGAAAAATGAATGTTGAAAACTATTTTAACATGTAAGTGGAAAAATAAAATACCATTGAGAACAAAAATTAAGTATAGCATCTTAAAAAAATTAATGATAGCTCCTGACTTAAAAAAAAGTTCTGCTTACCGTATTAGGAAAGTTCCATTTATTTCTATGGTTTTTTTATTGATTTTTAAAAATGTAAATGAATGCTGCATTTTGTCAAGGGCTTTTCCCTAGCTATTGATATAATCATGTTATTTTATTGTCTTTTTTGTTGATATGTTTTTAGTTGTTCTAATATTGAACCATCCTTCTTTTCCTGAAATAAACTCAAACTGGTCATAGGCTTATAAACTGGTTTAAAAAAAAAAAGAAAGAAAGTTTGAATGGAAGACATCATGCAAGGAAAGGGATATTATAAGATAAGGCAGGTACCAAGGATGGTACCAAGATTATTAGGGGATGCAGGGGTACATTTTGAACGCCAGGCAGGGAGTTGAACTTTACTTGGGAAGCAAAAAGGAGCCACAAATGTTTTTGAATCAGAGTGCTTAAAGATATGCTTAAAGATTACTCCTGCCATATGAAGAATGGATTGGAAGGAGTGTGGAGAAAGCAGATATTATAGGAAGACCTTTTAGATCTCCCCTTCAGTACTTCATGAAGGTTATAGTGAGGACTAGTAGATTTGTTAGTAGAGAGCATAGAAAATATAGAGGGGGAATAAATAGGATTTAAAATGTCTCTTATGCACTCCCCACCCCCACTGTAACTCCCACCCATTCCCACACCCATCCATCCCAGTTATATTTTCTGGCACAAGAATTCCTAGTTCCAGCTTTGTAATTTGTAATTTGTAAAGCCATTTTGTAATGGCAAATATTTGGGGAGTGGTGAGTCAAAGGACCAATTGGATTCCACCAGAGCTATTTGTCCCTGTGAAAAATCTTAATCAGGTTGACATTTACAAGATGATCATATTTCTCTGTCTTTCTTCTTGTCTCCTCTGACTTTTTAATTGCATAGTGGTACCTTAAGTGAATTACACTATGTATGAGCTGTTCCGTATCCACAGACTTGATTTCCCTCATTACCATACAGGACAGTGCTAACCTTAACAGCTCTAATGCTCCTGATGAATTGACTTCCCCCAACAGATGATAGTGATTGGTGAGGCCTGGAATACTGACATTGGAATATTGCAATTAACTATATACAATCTGTGAAGAGACACTCATTATCTTCTGGATTTTTTAATGTAAACTCTATTCTCTGCTCAGCTGCTGCTTCTCTTATGTACCAGGTTCTAGGAAGGATGCAACTACTCCCAGAAGGCAATGGGATATTGCCACCAGGTATGTGGGATAGCCAGAATAGCTGGCATTTGTGAAGGAAAGGGAAATTGTGAGGGAGCATATCTGCAAACATCATCTCAATTGAGTCTGACAAATACCACATGACATGGATTCTATAATGATAATAATAATTATTATTCCTTTTCTTTATAGATTAGGATTCTGAGGTTGAGAAATTAGAAATTTGGCTATGATAATAAAGGTAGTAAATAAAAGTAGATTTGAACCCGAGGCTTGATGTGTCTTAAGTCCAGCATTCAATCCACTACAATACACTTCATATCTTTCTGCGATCTCTGGGTACATGCCTCACCTGTTTAATGATAATGAACAAACTTTATTTTTGTATCCTCTACAGTAGCCTTACAAAAACAAAACAAAACTAAGAAGGCCGAATAGATATGGCAGAAAGAATCAATTAGTCAATAAATTAGTCAACAAACATTTAAGTGCAACTAAGTAACCAAGTATCATATTAAGTACTGGGGATATAAAGAAAGGCAAAAGATAGTCCCTGCCCTGAAGAAGTTCACAATCTGCAAAAAGTGAGAATTTTATTTGTTCATTACCATGTGTATTGCCTGAATTTTTTTTCTTGTATTTTAATATAGCTAGCACTTGAAAAACTACACTAAGGGACAGCTAGGTGGCACAGTTTAAGAGACATTTTAAATCCTATTTATTCCCCCTCTATATTTTTTCACATACAATCTATTTTTTAGGACTTAGACTTTAGGAGACTTAATCTCCAGAGCACCAGCCCTGGAGTCAGGAGGACTTGAGTTCAAATCTGGTCTCAGACACTTAACACTTCCTAGCTGTGTGACCCTGGGCAAGTCACTTAACCCCAATTGCCTCAGCAAAAAAAAAAAAAAAA